>ADNK01001011.1:7500-54877 GCA_000320545.1 Bigelowiella natans CCMP2755 | reverse complement strand
ATATATATATATATATATATATATATATATATATATATATATATATATATATATATATATATATAACGATATTATATTTCGTGTGTTTATATAACATTCATGTAAATATGAACCTTCTGTAGATGCCGCTTGCTATTTATGTGATGGTCGTAGCTCTTCTTCGTTCGAAAGCTCTTCCTACATCCGGACGTAAAAGAAGAGAGATCAAACGCGGGGTGATACGTTCTAATATGTCAGTAGTGTACGGATGTTGAACTTACTTGCATATCTTGCAGTCGAAAGAATTCTGACGAGCTGCACCGTCAGCCCGATTGCTCATCTCTGCGAGCTTCCTTTCGAACACCTCACGTGGCACAGGCTTCAGTCCCTCACACCCGCGTTTTACATTGTATCTGAAAAAATAGACTCGTTATAAGATGAAGGCATACTACCTCGCGGAAAATTTAGTATTCGTTGGTCCAACCTGTGCCAGTAGGACCGGTAGTGGTCCGCACGTTCGGTGGTGGAGCTCACCACGAAATGGCATGAGTTGCAGACGAAACTCATCCCAATTCTTTATTCTCTGAGGGCAAAATCGAATGAGGTGGCAGCGAATTATGATGAGTTTGTATCGATTGAAACGATCATGTTGAATGGCTGTGAGAGCGAAGAAAAACTCATTGCACATCCTCCTCCTCCTCCTTCAGGAACCCATTCATTACCACCAGAAGGAACGGAGTTTTGCAAGGTTGGAAGAGGCAGATTTAGGCCTAAAACGCAGGGGATTTTTACCCGAAATCGGGCACATTCGCACAATATCCATTTCCGGAGAAATGAGTCCAAAATGTAATCATATTCAGACTTAAGATCATCGTCGTACCACTAATTTTGACATGCGACTTAATATTTCTATTGACGCAGGACCTAAATGTGGATCGGTTTTAAGCTCCTCCCGTTTTGCCTGAAATTTTGTGGGACACGTGTGCCTGTCGACGTGCTTCCGCCACAGAATCTTAGCGGCAGCGCGGTAAGAATTATTAGGATATTCCTAGTGTTCTTGATATCATTTCCAAAAGCTGCTTTTGATCCGAAATCGGTTCGGAACCGTGGGTGGAGTCTATCGATATTTGGACTAATAATTATACCCAATATATCGTAATTATATCTGATATGTTCTTCCTCAATTCTGTAGCTATCTTCGGAAGTTAAAGAAGTTGAGACCTGTGAGCGAGCAGTCGTCATTGCCATTCTAGCATTGTTCTTGCTTGGATTATTGGTGTGCCACCCTCCCTTCTTCCTTTTCTTATCTCAACCTTGTGCGAAAATGCCCACACAAAGCACCAATGGAGGAGGAGGATTAGTAAAAGCGACTAACGGGCAGAAAAAGAAGTCTGGGAAAAACCTCCACCTCTACACAGATGATAACCCGGCGACCACCACAAAAGGCACAGGTAATAGTCTATTCATGCATATGTCTTATTTATGCATATGAATTGCTTGCCATCTCTCTGGAATGACAAACTCTAATCCAATATCTGGGTGTGAAGGCTTCAAGGATCGTGAGACAGCATTGAGGACAATCAGGTCGCCGGGAACAAAGAATATACAATTACACCAATTTGTATGATACTGGTACCTTCTGTCTGATTGTATGGTTTCTGTAGGCTCACAGAAGCGAATAAGCCGCCCAACAAGGTTGTAACAACTGAATTTGGTCATGACTGTACCTTGAGAGGAGAGAAATAGAAAGAGAGAATAACAAAATTGTTGAAAGAGTAACTTTTGAAGGGGGGGTCATCATCCAGTTTACGATAGTTTATATCATCATAAATGTATATGTCGGACACTGTGGCATAATATCTACTTTTTGCGACAACATGGTACCGCTACAGAGAATCTGGACTATTAACACGATGTTTTACCGAGCAAAGCATCATCCCAACCAGACACAGGTTGTGCATATGAAGGGGTCATCATGGCATGGATATGATAGATGTAGTCGGAGAAAAATAGAGTTTTATACAAACATGTGCACAAAGGCAGGTATATACATAATATAGATTATGGGTGTTGTGTATCACATTGAGAGTGTTGTAATTAACGAAGGGTATGCGTGATGCAATGGAGATATTCGAGGCCTGGATAAAGGACTATAAATTAAAAAAGTCACTCGCACCGAAGAGTAAGACTAAGAAGAGGGGGAAGAAGGGAGTGGACACTAAGAAACCCCCTTCAAAAACACAAAAAAGGGGAAGCAAACGGAAGTTGATAGGTAAGAATGGCGACTGTGATGACGAAGAAGCAGCTAAGGAGCTGCATGAAAAACGTGTCAAAAGCCAGGTACAATGTGCCTTTTGATTCGTAAAATCATGTCAGCTTCCTGAAGTAGCAACGAACTGCACGCCATGTTTCACGAGGTAATAAATGACGGATTTGTTGACACATTTCTAGCACAATGGAGCCTCTCTTGCCAACTGTGGCGGCAACTTCGGGGAGTTCCATAAGAAAACACGTGAGAATATGAAATCTGGGAAAAAGTCCGTCAGAACGGTAAGACAGGAATTCAGCACCAACACAATGTTCAACTGTTTTAGCATCAAATTTGCATGTTGATATATCGTCAGGGCCTGCAGAGCATGGGCAACCGCATTAAGATCTCGTGCGTAGCTTTTACGGCCGTGTTTGGTGAGAGTGCAACATGCATTTTTGTTTGTCAGAAAGAGTGCGTTGAGCCAAACACTAATTAAACTCGACTTTTAGCCTGTGGGATCGCCAACTTACTTCTTTACCTTAATACAGGGGCACCTGGTATTCATGGCTATGGAAGTCACGTTGTTGACGAAGACGGAAAACAACACACAGTCACGATCGACAACCGTCGAGAAATGGAGAAGATCTTCACAAAAAAGTTAACCAAAGGAAGAAGTAATGCAACGAAAATGATTATGAGTTTTAAAATGCTGCCGCGATTAGTTTTGCCTTTATGTGTGATTCTGGATTGTACTAGAACAACACTCACTCACACACACACACACACACACGCACACACACACACACACACACACATCTCATTTGAGATGATTTATAATGATTTGTCGACATTTCAGGCTATGCAAGGATTCGATTCTTCACAGAGGAAGAACAGTGCATCGTTGATATGCGAAGAGAATGAATTGATAACACATTTCTTATTCATAATCGCTTATGGAGTGTCCTTATGTAAACATATATCGCTCACCCTCACCATATACTATCGTATGATTGTTCATGCCCAAGCATGCAATTAGGCATTAACATGTGTGACTGGAAATTATCTCATTCTTTGGTATGCTCACACCATGGCTCTTAACAGTAAGCGTATTGCATGTTGCGCGAGCGTGTTAGCAGTGTATTGTGCATGTTGCGTCGTACAACCTGCATGCATTTCATCCGATACATACTCGTTGTAGCTATAGCGAGTCTATGATAAAATATAAAAAGTAAATTGCACGTCGTTAAATGCTAGCTTCAATTTGCTATTTATATAAGCGCTCGACGGCTGAAAAATCTGCACAGGTGCCGTACGTACCTGGCTGAGCGAGTCTGTGCACATGCATTATAAAGCATTCGCAGCGTATATATAAGACGGATGTAATGAATAAATTATATTTTCCACTGATCATCCTAATGCAGCGTGTATGTATACCTGTGCAATGTATGAATCATATGACACTACATGTAATGCTATGTTATTAACCCTTTTATTTCTCTAATAAGGTTTTAAATCAACCATTACAACTGCCAAAGGAAGATGAGTCGTGTGCGCATCCTAGAATATAATACGCCATGCTATGATGAAGGAATGCCATCGTGGCCTATCTACAAAGAAGGGATATCTAATAAGCAAAATTATTTTCTGCTTCAACTATGCCACGCTGATGAAATCATGTGATCCAGCGTGAATTTTACTCTCCAGTTTGTTTCCGAGTATGTGACAGGCTGCCATCGATATGGGTACAAGGGGGTATAAGAAGACAGCAGCAGCTATTGGAATCATGGCCTAACACAAGAAGAAACAGCAACAACTTTCAGTATTACCATCATTGTCGCTCAAAAACAAAATGCGCATTGCTTTCCATTTCGCGAAATATATTGAGCTTCATCACTTTCTCTCTCTCTCTCTCTCTCTCTCTCCCTCTCTCTACATAAAAAAAATGATACTTAACGTGTGCATGTATGTTTGTGTGTGTGTGTTCAAAAAATACAAAATCGGAAGCCAGAGATTGGTTCGTTTCTACCTGCACTGGATACGGATAATGGTGGTTGAAGGCGTAGCAGATAAGGTTCCATACCACGTAGACAGCTCCAAACACTAGTGAAATCCCTATAATTCTTCGATTAAATTCGTTGCCAAGACGAAAAATTAATAGCAGTACCAATCTCATATTTTGCAGGCCAAACGGAGTTCCAACCGCAGCTCCCAACGTCTTTCTCCATCTCTAGGCCGGCACTAACATCGGCGCTGCGATAAAAATAAACAGTGATATAAACAGTGATTGGATTTCTCTCATTCCCCGCAAGTTGGTTATTGAGGTACATGCTCCAAGATGAAATACAGATATATAACCTTTGGATACTGGAGTTGCTAGTGCCTCGCATCATATCCTCTTTCGCTTCAACAAGGGCATCGTTGCTGCTAGCTGAAAATTATTCACTCATCAGGCTACATGTTGCGAACACGCTTTCATTAACGCGTTGATGCGTACATGATCGGCAGCAGCAGCAGCAATAATCTAGGAACTTTTGATGCAAGTCGTCCAGGGGCGAATACTGATCACAGATAAATATATATATATATATATATATATATATATATATATATATATTAATGTATAGGACGGGCGGAGCTTCAATCCAATGCACTGGAAATCACGATTGTGAGAGAATCTATAGCTAAACAAACAACAGTGACCTGATGGGGCAGGAGGAACATCTCTGTGCAAATCAAAAGCGTGGTCACGCCGTGCTCGCAAAATGTAAGGAGAAACTAAAAAAGCAGGATGCTCTTAGAATGTTGACGTATTTCTATTCACGTCGCGTTAGCTCCCCACTTTAAGTTGTGAAAACTTCAGAAGAAACACGACTCACCTCGAGCGTAGATTTCCCTCCTGGATTCACGGGGAACAACACGAGCCAGTAACCAATGGCAATGAAGATTCCTTATGCGATTTGGATTTAAATTTAACATATTATGCTGCCCAAAGGATAAATCCATATGGGTACCTAGTGAGAATGCGAAGCCAAAAAAACGGTCGCGGTGCATGTGGAGTGCAGATCCATTCCTGTTCGCGGAAGGAGACATAGAGAAGTATCTCTGTGACTTTGGATAGTAATTATAAGATAGAAACAGAAATTGCGGTCACCAATGATCTGAATCGACGATGCTCCTATGGGTGTCCACAGCGCATACGATGAAGTATGTCGCCTAAATTCACAACATCGAAACGCAGGTGAGAAAATGCACTTAGGTGACACCGAAATTGGCTTTGCTGACCTGGACGTAACCTCCCCAGGTTGTCAAATGCACAAAGTGCCATCCCCAATCGCCGTGGGCCTACCATCATGTTTACAGGGGCTTAAAAAATTGAAAAGGCCAGGCAGCAGGATGTGAAGACACCATGCAGCCACGCTAAATCAAGCATGGAGGAGCATCTACATACCTCTGGATGCATTAATGGCAGGTAGAGGATGAACGTGAAAATGTCCATGAGGGCTGCGAAGTAGTAGAAACCCAGCAGGAACCGCAGGTACCCTGGGGAGGGGCAGGGTGTCTGCCGGTGGGCAGTCATGCCGAACTTTGTCACAGAAAGCGGAAAATATTATTTGATACCAGATTTGACCTAAAGGTCGACTCGTTTTCACCATCCTCTCTGCAATAAACGCTTTCAGTCGGAGACGTTACAAAAACGCCCACACGACTGCACAAACGGGAGATTTCTTACCGGCGACGACGTCTAGCGATGATTCCTGAAATCCTGCTGCGACAATGCTTTTCCCGGAAACCGAGGGGAAATTGCCCAGCCCCATGTGTTGTTGAGCCAAAACTGAGATATTTTCGGCCTTGATATTTTAGCTTTGAGCTTGTCGCAGGTGAAGGATGTAGCCTAATTTTTATCGGTAGAAAGTATTCTGGGAGTATTTCTCATTTCGAGGAGCCCCCGGCCGAAGGTGTTCCGAACAAGTTCTTCGATAATTATGAGTTTGCTCTTGGCTCATGCTCTCAAAATCCAGGCATCGGAAAGGTTCTAGCAATCTACTCATTAGGCGCTTCTATGACAGCGAGCACACTGTCGACATGTGACAACTAATGGCTAATGTCAAGTTATCATGCAAATACGCAAATACTGGTACATGTACTAGCCGCGAGGAAGTGTTCATTCGCACAGCCATCTTCTCGTATGTTACGGATGGATTCCGTGTTTATGTCAGGTACATTTTGAAATTTAAAGTAATCCCGGAACATCTTGAGTGTAGCCCCAACGTGGACAATTAATCGCCCCGAAACCAGAAGAAATGAAGCAAGAAATGCAATGAATGAAATGCTGGAGCTTTTGCCGTTCTAATAGTGGATGACCACATGCACATCACATATATCGTCGATTCGACAGGCTTTCGCTCCGCCCAATTTCCTGTTTTATGGAGATAATGCATGAGCTAAACTGAAGTATACACACGATATAATACGCGTATCAGACTGCTGCAATATAATGCTGTGTCGCTCTTGATCTGCACGTGCTGCGATCAAAGAGATCCGCCACATCGTGCGTCAAGCTGGTGGAATTCGCGCTGCTATTAAGCTGCAAATCTCTAGATACACGATGTGCGCATACCTAGATACATTTGTGCGTGTAGATGTGCGCATGTGGAAATATCATTCACTACAATACTGTGCTGCTAATAAGACATAGAGGATACATAGCATGTGCTACCTTGTTAATCTTGCTATGTCCAACTGGATTTTGGCTCCGATAACGTTTACTGCTACACGTTATGAGTTCTGTGCTTTCGCATTTGAATAGTTCTTCTTTTGCTGTTGCTCTGGTACTGAAAGTTATGCTTCTAAGAAGACTACCATTGGCACTACTGCTACTATCATTACCACCGCGCCTCGACTCCCTTTTGGATGTTTCATTATAGTCGTATCTTCTAGATGTACCGAATCTACTAGTCTTACTAGTCTTTTTGGTGCTTAGTGTTGGAGGACAAAATTTGCTCATTCTTGGTGTTGTTTTGGTCAGCAGGATGCTCAGACTTACTTCGACGACGTGAGCTCCGCGGACGACACTTCAGTTTTTTTTTAAGGTGCCTACCAAAATACGATAACATATTTTTTGTCAGATACGTCCAAGGTGAGATGCAATGAATCCACAAAATAGCCCCTCCCCTCCCTCCCTGTGATTGCTACATGGAAAAAGCCACCTCTTTAAGTTACTTCGGTCGGCAAAACCCTTGTCGCACGTGGAACAACGGTGCAGTCGAAACTTGAGATGGACCAGCAAATGGGTCTTCGGAAATCATAAGAAGAAAACAAAGGAGAGGAAAGAATCAATAGCAGCGGTAGTCGCAGTTGAACACCAAAATCAGTGAGATGAGTGAAATCAGCTTTAAGAGAACTACCAGTCGCCAAACACTAATGCATGCGATGTTATGCATTGAAATATCATCTTATGCAGTCTAATAAGGGGGGTGGGGGGGGGCTTACCCTACGGTTCGAATTTGTTGATAAGGTTTTATTGCACATGAAACACCTAAAACACACATGAGCTTGATTCCTCTACTATCAGCTGATCCATTCTTTCCAACATCTCCCGTTGAATCCCACCCGAAAGTCTTCTGTGCCTTTGTCTTGCGACACAGCGCGGAACGTGCCGCATGGCAGAGATCATCCATGTGTTGTTTTGGAAAGGGTTGCGAAATGAGCAGCACCGTAAATCATCGCTAAAAGCATCTACACCCCCCCCAGCCCCCCTTTTTCTAAATACGTACTTGTAACCGCACTCTTCACGAAAGTGGACGCCGATTACGTGCTGCCGAAGAGCGTCTGCAAGATTATGGATGATTATTGACATCGCTATCATCGCATGATTTGTTCGCTACCACTTTCATCATCGTCGCGGCGATTTGATTTTCAATTCTGATCACGCACGTTTAAGAAATACCTTTACTGGCTAAGAGTCTGCCGCAGGGACATACCGTTACCGCTTTTTTCACGTCGCCTGGAGAAATTGTGCTGCTACTGGCGTTTTTGGTCTTGTTGCGCTCAAGGGGACCTAAGGCAGTCCATTCTTTGTTAGTTATATTTTTGCTGAGCAGATTAATAGTTCTTGCCGCCGTCTCTTCGCATGCTGGAGGATACTGTGATCCTAGACCAGGGTGCCCTTCATATCGGAGTCGCCCTCGCGGCGGCTCGTGACTCTTCATCCACATCGACAACATGCGTCTAGTTTCTCCCATAGATTTCCCCTTTTCAGAGTGAAAGAGGGGAGAATTAGTCGGAAAGAGAAGAGAAGAGAGAGAGAGAGAGAGAGAGAGAGATAGAGAGAGAGAGAGAGAGAGAGAGAGAGAGAGAGAGAGAGAGAGAGAGAGAGATGGAGATAGAAAAGATGTTCCGAGTCGTACCCTCACCCTTACCTTCTTCAAGGCGGTCTCCAACTGCATGAAGCAAAGTCTCATTTCAGCCGGGCTTTCCCCTGAGCCGCTACAGCCTTCCCTTAGAATGTCTGCAATACTATTGGATCCGTAGCCCACTCTTGCTCGATGCGCTATCGGGTTGGATCTTGCAGTGCGAGGAGACGACACGGTCTCTTCCATCATGCCCAGCGCCATAAGGTTGAAAGCACCTTCTTGATCAGCGCCGGATTTGTGATGTTGGGAAGACGAAGAAGAAGAAGGAGGAGGAGTGGTTGGATACGCTATAGTAATTGGGGAGGTGGAGGGTGGGGAGGGAGGCGTGGAGTTGGAGGGCAAAAGACGCACTCGCTGGGTGCGGATAGCTGGCTTCTTCTGGACTAGGGCTACGAATAGCAGCAACATCGGCCTCTTTCTTCAACAGTAATCAACATGCGATCCGATCACTGCATTAAGGAGAGCATTAAGGAGGGTATCACCGTCGAGGACAGCCAGCATCGTCATCATCAGAGAGCTGGCAAAGGCAATCCATCAGAGAAAGGGAAGGGGCCGGGTGGGATTTGCGTTCGTCCACCGACACGGTTTATCTCCAATTCAGGACGATGCACTTGGGTGGATGTCGCACGAGTAAAACCGCATACATTTTGACCTGCTTTGACCAAAAAAGGGAGATACGAGCAGAAATGTCCTGGATTTACATGCTGCGACAGAGGCGAGATTTCTCGGGCGCTTCCGCCGGCTTTAATGGCTGTGTCGGGAAGAAGCCTGGCCCCTGTAGCTTGCTTGTTCGCTGCAATCCTGAGCATAGGGATCGTTGGTGCGTGCTTTGGGCATTGTAGGGAGGAGTAGAAGGGAATTGTGCAGACAGCGGCAGAGTGTGTCTGTCTGCTTGCCTGACTTTGGATAAATTCTTGTTCAAAACATGCAAATTTGTTCACTCACATGCAGCACCTGGAAATGGACGCGACAGCATCCCGAGGGGAGGTCAAAGCACACTTGGTAAGAGGTGGTGGGCGACTACCAAGGCTCTGAATTCGAACGAGAAGGATGACTGCAACTCCCTCCCTACTCAACGAGGAACAAGGCTTGCAATGTGGGATTTCGGCCATTGTGACCCGAGACGATGCACTGGGGTACAGCAGCTACTAATGGCCTTTATGTCCTAGCTAACACAATTTGACATCGAAAGTGTTCTTTATTGTATTCTGGATGATGAGTTACTCCTGCACCTTGCTTATATTCTGATCCGAATCTTAGCTCAAGCTCCATAAGGCGGCTGTTCTACATCTGCTCAGAATGTAGTAGCACAGCCGCGGCAGCAGCAGCAGCAGCAGCAGCAGCAGAGTGGTGTATTGATGGTGCTGAACATATCAGAGAGCAGATTTCGCTAGCGATAAGATTAGGGGGGAGGTGGGGTAGAACAAGTCAATAGAATTTGCAACACATTTATGTTCAGGAAACAGCGCTGGGGAGGTATAGTTCTTAGCCCATTCGCAACGAAAGCGCTCTCTCCCGAAGATAAAGTGTACGTCAAATATATACTATACACACAGCGCGGAATAGTGTACATACGCATACTAGCTCGACGAAGTAATGCTACTAATTGTTTTGGCCTGAGGGTAGCCTATTATTTAATACCTACTGACATATACAGACTCGTAGAGAAGCACGGCATCGCTGTCGTTGATTGCTCATGGAACCGTGTGGCCGAGGCAATTTTCTCGTTTGTTTTCGTTTCACAATAGTATTCAACTGCATCGCACGCACCCCTCCATAGATTGAAGTAGCAAACAATATACACCCGTGCTTCTGTATTCTTCTGTGGTTTTGATGACCACCGTTACTCAGGAAATTGTTGATTGATCGATCATAGGTGTCACCGAAAGACTGTCCTGGTGTCCATGCGCGTTTGCTTCCATCGCTTATAGCAGCAAACCCCGTAAATTACGGCAAACCGCATAGGCTCTCGTGTGCCGAAGTGAGTAGTACCACGTGCGCGCATGCTCCAGTCGTGTGGATGATCACTGTTATTGCGACTGATAGAAGTTCTCTTTGTCCCTAAAGGCACTTGCATCCGCATTGGCGATAATGGGAAGAAGTGACGAGGCAATTGGTCTCCTCGATCGATTCGGTTGGGGAAAGGCGTTTTGGGCACTGAATGGAGAGGCGCTACGTATATACTCGATGTGCAACTCGAGCGATGAGGTGAGTGTGTGAGGGGGTGGTATAAGAGAGAGAGAGAGAGAGAGAGAGAGAGAGAGAGAGGAAGAGACGTTCATATCAAAAGTTATCGGTGTTACGAATTTTCCAGGTTGTAAAAGCCCAGACAAGGATGACGAAGAAGATGATGATTGAAAATGAAGATGATGAAAAAGGAACGGATGGAAGGATCAAGCCTTTTGAGGAAATGAGGGCTTCTAGAACTCCGTTTGACACACTAGAAGACAAGAAGAACGATTGTTACTCGCACAGCAAAAGCAGTTGTGATGCAATCACAACAGACCAAATGTCGCCCCTGAGAAGGAACGACGTGAATGACAGCATCGTTGTTGAGGATCATAGTTCTTCACACCGGAAGCCGTCAAAAAATCACAGGAAAAATCACATGCGAAGAGGTGAGCTGCGGAGTGCAACGCAATGCAATTATGGCATCACAGATTTGTAGAACAAACACGCTAGCTGTGGGACGACGAGCGCGCGCATCATGACGTGCGTGATGCAACTTGACAAATGACATTCTAGCATTAGCACTGCAACGCCTAGACGCCAGTGTTGAGTTGCACGCAGCTAGATCTAGAGATCGATACGACGCGATTGCTGAAATGATCAAAGTCATCTACCCTCCCTGCTCACTTTACAGGAAAAATAATCCACGCACTGCGAGCACATGTATACACGCTGCGATGAGGTGCGGGATCCAACATGTCGCACTCATTGTCGTCAAGCGTGCATGAAAATATGCATCTGCACTGATCTAGTGCTTGCACTAATCACTTATTCGCAGTACATGGTAGTCACGTTTAGTAGTGCTCAAGGGATACGTTAGCTTGCATACTGCGGTTGCTTTCCACGTTGATTCCATATAATTACACAGGAGAGCATGAGAAAAGCGTAATGAAACGCAAGTTTTGTGAACTAACAATGCATTTTGATCGTGCATTTGGTGTGGGGAACAAACTATCTCAGAGATGGGGAGCAGCCTTCACAAATCCCATTCCTCCTCGGAATCCTTGACAACATGCAATGGCTATTAGTATGTACCAAAATCCTAGATTCAATTCAAGTTTCAACTCACCTCCTCATCTTCCTCTTCAATGTCCTTTCGTCTTTGAAGAATCTGCATTACAGCTGACATTTGCGGAGCCTCTTTAGGTTTATTCCTTGGTTTCGCTTTCACCTGTATTTATGTTTAAATTATGTAAAAAGCTAAGATCAGATATGAAATCACCCTTTTCAGTCGGTTCTTTTGATTCATCCGAATCTGCTCCAAAAAGGCGTCCCTTCCTCCTTTTTTTTTCTCCTTTTTTTCGGTCTAACGAATAAAAGGGGTCAGTATATGTCGGAAGGCAAATAAACTAGTTCGATAACCTTTTTCAAACGGACCCCTCCGGTTATTTGACTTAAGAGATCGTCACCACCACCTTTTTTAACTCTCACAACTGGTTCTGATGATTTGATGACAGGTGGTGGTGGCAAGTCGGCTAAAATAGGTGGAGGCAACAAGTCAACAGGAACCTGGACAAAAATCGATTAATTGCGATAAGAATGAGTTCGAAAAGCTAAAAACTAAAACCTTAGGTGGTGAGGGGATTGCGGGAACAGGCTCCTGGATATCATATTTTGGTAGATCTGGTTCGTAAGGGGGATGTTGAGGAGGTGGAGGCTGATGAGGAACTTCGAATGTAGACGGGGGTTGATGGTACTGAGGAGGTGGGGGCTTAGGAATAGCAGGTGGAGCAACACCCGGTGGCATTGGTCGGGGAGGCATCTGATAAAACGATACATTCTTGTATTTGAGAGGTAACATCAAATTTGATCAAAACCTCAGGTGGATTTCCATGTGACATATGGGGCTGCGTTGGTCTTGGAGGTTGTGGAGGCCGATGTTCACTTGGTTGAACATTTCTGGACTGTTTATTAGAACTAAAAGCTCGTACTGGGGCTGTATCCTGGCGTCTATGCTGAGAAACTCTTCCATGTGCTATAGTTCTCCCATTTTGTGTGACGCCTAAACCCCGAGTAATTTTGATGGTAGATTGGCTGGTTGCAGAACGGGCGTGCAAAGATCCTCTCACATAGGAGGATTTTGAAGTAGTGATATTAGTAATCTGAGCCGCGGAACCCTTAATGGTTTGGTTCCTATCGGTCACAATAATTTCAGAGAAGGTACTCGTGATTTTAGAAATTAACGGTAGCGTACTTACGCTCGCTTTTGCTCTCTGTTCATACGCATTTTAGCCTTAATTTCTTTCTCACGGGCTTTCCTTGCAAGTTCACTCTCCTGTCCAGCAATCCACCTCGTGATGCACACAAAATCCAAGTATATTTTATGACACAAAGGACGGTTAAAGTAATTTTGGTGGGAAGTACCATTGCTCGAAAAACTTGGGTTGAGAATAATAATCAAGAGGATTTGTATGAACTCGTTTGCCATCTTGTGAATTCACTTTGTAAGAGAATTCACTCATTGATGTTATGTTGGGTAGTTGCCTAATTTAAAAAAAAAACTTTTAATTTGTGCGTATATGTGTATGGTGTTGTGCAAAGCATATCCTCTATCTACGACCATTGTTTCAGGTACTCACTTACTTTGCTTTCTGATATCGTAATTGCAATGCTGCAGGCCGTGTATCCGGCGTGAAAAGGTTGTGTGTGAAGTTCTCCTTCTGGGACCTAGTTCAGGGTATGAAATTATTTAACCTTCAAAAAACACATCAGCATAAAAAATTTGAAAAGTACCATTCAATAATATGTCCGGTTTCTGATATCTGTTCCGAGAACGAGCTATTTGTCGCGAGTTCCTTTTCGAATGCTACTAACTTATCCGCAGCGGCCCTGAAAATAAGTCTCTTGTTATATTAGAAAACTATCAGTTAGCACACGGAACATACTCTGCTCGTTTTCCTACACGATGTATACGTTGAGCCATTCGCGTTGACAAGTCCGTTAAACTTTCGAAGATTTGGTTTGCTCCATCACTAATCTAAGCGATTCAGAGAATGATATTTTTTAACAAAGAGACTAAGAGATTATCAATGAAATTTGTGCGAGGTACATTACATTAGCATATCATGTGGAAGAGAAGGACATCATGTGGAATAGAAGAACAAAACGGAGGGATCTTTAATCCATGACTAATTTCTTGCTCCTCCTCATACTACTTCCTCCCACCCTACACCTCACACATGCATGGACAGGCTAGAATGTGAGCACATTCTATATTAATACGAATCAAACCAGCTCCAAGGATTGCAGTACGCCAACCATATCTCGCACAAGCACGCCATCGATAACTTCATCTGGGCGATGTGGTCGACTGAAGTTAGAAGCGGGGGGGGGATCTATGACTCGCAGGCGAAGCATCGCTCACTCGCTCACTTGGCAGAACAAATTGTAAGATTTTTCGTAGAAAATAATTCTTCGGGCCATCATCGAATTCCCAGCCAGTCGCACTATGGAAAAGAAGGTGGGACTTTGTCGGATCTTCGCGAATTCACGATTTCTCAAGTCGTACGCCCCGCGCTTCGAAGCATAGAGGCTTCAAAAGTAAGCGTCGTAGATGTAAATCGCCCGCAGTTGTAAGTTGTGAGTTGCTTTGCACGCGAGCGAGGGTTTTTCTTTTTTCTTCGGCAGCTTTCGAGGCTCACAGCTCGGCTCGGCACAACATTATTTGTTGCAGTGCACTTGCGTGAATACAAGTAATTCCTGCCTTAAAGTCACAAGGTTGTACAGTTGCGAGGATGGCCGTAGTTCGAACCCTCCTCGCTATCTCTCTGTTTTTCGCAGCTCATAGTAGTACGAGCACTTCGACAAGTGGAACCTCAAACAATTCTGGAGGGAATTTGAAGCAAGGCTGGATGGCTTACATGCAGGGAACTATTCCTGGGGGAGTGGAACGCATAACTAAGCTTAGCATGAAATGGAAGGTTGGAGAGTCAGCTGCATCTTCCATGGTCTTTTATTCCCCTTGGTTTGGATTAGGGTCAAATGACGGTTTGAGTCTAATCCAGCTCCTCAATCCCTGGCTAGGTAATCAGTGGACAATGTTCACAGAGTATATTCAATTGGATCCTGACCATCGTCAAAATAGCGATCAATACACTGTAAAGTCTGGACAGATTATCGAAGGAACCTTGGAGTACAATGCTGAGACAGATTCATACTTAGTTAGTGAACGAAACACCGAAACTGGTCAGATAAGCTCGCAAGTTGTTCCCTGTCAAGATGGCACTCAATATAGGACGCCTTATGGTAAAAAAATCCTTAATCTTACTCTTGTCCGAACAGTGGTGATTTGAGTGATTTAATAAAATTTACAGTTGTCTACGAAAAAACCTTTGCCTGCAACTGCTATCCTCCGGATGAAATTTTAACATTCTACGATATTTATGCTGAATGCGATGGAACGGACTGTACCAATGAAATAGAGTGGACGCCTCGTATTATGGATTCTAACTGCAGAATGAAAGCCCAGTTTCAAGATCAGACGAGCATTTCCATAACATGGAAAATTGATGAAGAATCTAATTACGAAAACATGAGTATCTCCGATCTGTTCCATCTGAACTATTCCAAAGGATGGACAATGGCACGCATCTCACCAAAGCTCGCATCCCCCTGAGAACGAAGATTTGCATATTTATGAATTTAATTTTCGGAGCTTTGTAACACCTAGACACGTCGCTCTTTGCAGCCTTCTTTACACGAGTACACTAGTACAGACCACATAAGCATTGATGTTCCATGTCGCTCGTTGAATTTGCAAGCCAAGTCATCATTGCTAATCACACAAATCTTTTTAAGCTGCACACGAACATGATTCAAATCAGTGCCAATGTCTTCAGTGCGATGAAAACAAGATGCCAAACATCAGCACACAACACATGTACGTTCGCAAGAAAAATCGTTCGCTCTCGCTCTGCTGAAGTCTTGCTAGCTTGGAGCAATGAGATGCCATGACACGTGCTCCATTGATGCGTTTTAGTTTGTGTTCATTTGTTTGTGCGATGCCATCATCACAATCTGATGCATCCACACACACACACACACACCTAGACACCTCCACATTCAAATCCTCTCATTTGTCGTCATGCAGGCACGTCCGAGCTAGCGAGCACATCTAGACATTGAAATTGGAATGATCTGATGATTTTGAATTTTACATGAGAACCTCTAGCTAGCTAGACTTATGCATTTTGTACACATTTGTCTGCTGCTGATGGACAGGACGTCTAGAGTGTTCACTAGCTCATTGCAGATGTGCAGGTCTGCAGGTGTGCGGGTGTGTGGGTGTGCAAGTTGGAAGGTAATGATGCAACACTGGCATCAAGCATTTAGACAGATTACATCTTTGTTGTTAATACATTAAACAACTCGTTGCATCTCCATTTGCGGAGCTAGATATCGGTGATAATTTTGCTAGTGAACTGAACCTTGACGCAGACTAGAACCTTGACGCACACTATGAGGTTCATCATTCTAATGGCAGACACTATTATCCGCCATCATCCTCAGACTAAAAATATTTCAGTAAAAATCTTCGTAACTGGTTTTATGCCTCATTCTTCTTCTCCTCATCCTTGCCCTCCTCTTCTTCTTTTGGTGGTTTGAATTCGGGATTGATCGTAGCTCCTTCTTTAATCATGTTGTTCAAAGCAATGGAGAGCATTTTGTCTTGAATTTTTTTGTCAAATCCGCTTTTCTTTCTCGCTGTTGTGATGGCTTTATCTTTAGCAGTCCTTTTTGCCTTGTAAGAAAGAAATCACATGTCTTCGAAAAGAATGTTCAAAAAGAATTTTCGACTTTCAAGGATCTTACCTTGCTTTGAATGAAGTATGGAAGGCTGCTGAAACCTTCTACATTTTCTGCCGCACCATTTACTGCATTGTCTACATTTGGTTCGATGGTTGGTTTCACCACAGAAATCCAAACGTTATCTTGTACTCTTTTGATCGTCCATTCATCGAGAGCGGCCAGATACTCGCAAGTAGCATCTACCCACTTTACCTCCTCAGAAGGAACGTCAGTAATTTTAGTCTTCTCAGGGTCATTCATTTCATGAAGGGTGAAAGGATACTTCATCTTGTTTTTCTCAGTCTGATGAACGTACGTATCGTTTAGTTTCTCCGTTTTAAAAAATTGAAATCTTTGCTCATCACGCTACCTTTGCTTGCTGAGTGACGTAATAGTAAGAGTCCTTTGCCTTTCGCATGGCATAACCCATGTCGACCTCAGGAGCTTCTACCTCAATGTCAGGGGAGCTTCCACACAATCCCATGCTGAATTCGTCGTGTTCGTAGATTCGGAATTTGGTCTCAAACTGATTGTGCAGAACTGGCAACGTCTGGTTATTTTTTCCACTCCGTGTTTAAGTATTGCACAATTCCCCAGGATTTCCTAGGATTTCCCCACTTTGTGCGCCATGTGCTCACTTTCCACCTGAATCTCTTAGTATTCTGCATCTGCGACATCACTTTGCACAACTTCCAGAACTTCTCCGTTTTTTTTCTTGGTAGATTGTGGGGAATCTGATGTCTCTGAACCAGCACAAATGTGAATGTGAATCAGATAGCCCAATGTTCAGTCAGCGGACTCCTAAGATTCTAAGACACAGAAGCACATGTGTCTCAGCAGGAAGATGGCATGCATCTTGCAAAAATGATCGTCACAGTGACGAAACGAGATGAGCTGCGAATGCTTGCTTTCTTCATTGAAATCACTTCATTCCTTTGCTGCTCTGCTAGGTCTTGATGATGTGGTTGATTGGGGGGGAGCGTGACTGAGGACACTTTCAACCGCACCTGTTGAATTGCTTCACTCACAACCCCCGCCTTGTCGCGGGTGAGCTTCGGCTAATCTAGCAATCACCTTGCTAGCTTGCGTGCCACAAGAACGCGGCGCGGTCGTCTAGCTAGCTAGTTGTCGTGGAGTTTGCTGTGTGTGTTTCATGGGCTAGCTAGCTAGTCTTACATAGTCTAGTAGTGGGGGGTGAGAGTGTCAAGAGCCACACGCCATCTAGATGTGCAAGGATGCTGCATTTGCGTGTGGGCACCAGGCCGATGTCATTCGCGCACAGTGAGACAGCGTCATTCGATGCGAACATCACATGCCATGTTGAGCACTACTGATTATTAAAATTGTTTGAACTTCGCATTGTCGTGGTTGTTATGGCATGTGTGCGCAAGCACCGCATGAGAACAAGCATCTACATGCTTTTTAAATTTGCATTTTGAAAATGTCTGGTTTCTTGACAAGAGCATCGGTGTTTGCGTTACAACTTTTGAGTCGCGCCTTTGTTCATACCATCATCTTCCCAGTACGGCGTCCGAGGATTTCCCAGGGGATTTGGACGATAGCGATACGCTAGGGCCATCCGTTTCTTGTACTGAGAAAAAATGAAAATGTGTGACGCCACCCAGCAAAAATATTGACCTCATAGAACCCAACTACCTGAGTGAAGATATCATCTTTCTCTGTTACGTCAGTGGGGGCCAGGTGGCCGATACCAGCTCCTCCCTTAAACAATGATCATTTCCCGTAAAAATTTGTTACTGGAAGATCACAATAGTCATTATCTTACCACAGCACTGCCACCTGCTGCAACAGGAGCAGTAATGCCCTTGCTACTCTTTCCCAACTGCAAGAGGAGATAAGGGGGGCGACCATGTAAACGATTCTCAATGAAGATAAGTAAACGGAAGATTTTAGCTAAAGTTCAGATGAATGATGGTACCCCTGATCCTTCCTTCCAACCCATTTTCGCCAGCATTCCAAATCCTTTGTTGTCGGCCTTGATCTTGTTCTTTTCACTAGGTTTTCTGAGAAAAAAAATAGTGCATTACTCGCTCAGGAATCGTTGTCATCTCGGGGGTGAAGTGGGATGAGATATATTTTGCACAAAGTTTCTGTGTCGGAATATGCGATGGCGGTGAATTACGCTTTGAGCCCCTTCGCCTTGGCCATGAATTTCTCCAATTCCTAAACATACGATATGGCTACTGACTCGGATGCACTCTATCACTTCAAATACCGTTTCTAGGGATGTGGAGGAGGAATAGTACAAGGAAAAGATTCGAGCAAGGAAATAGGAACACCTCTTTTGGTAGGTAATCGCTGATGTGGTGCTTTCGCCTCGTCGGATGGGTTGCAAGCTCAGCAGTAAGTTTCACTTGTGCTTTAGCAGGATTTGTGAGATAGGCCAAGGGGTCTTCCTCCTTTGGAAGAGGGATGGTGGCACTGACAACATGATTGAGATGGCAACAATGACATCCACAGACTAAGTCAGCACCAATGGCCAAGATGATAGCTTTTTGATGTGATGGAACTCAGTTCTTTACTGTGTTTAATACCTAACGTCCGAGGCAGGCGGTCTTTCATCGAAGCGACTCTTCTTTCTCTTACGTTTTTGACCTAAATTAGAAATAGCAGTGGATTTTTTTGCTGTAATACATATCAAATTCGGAAATGTAGATTAACATTCCTCATGTTCGACGCTTCCCACCTTGAATTTGGGCATTAAGTTGAGCAGCAATCCTCTGCGCTGCTGCAGTAGCTGACTCTAAAGATGCTGGGGTGGACGATGATGTAGATGGTGGAGGCGTGGATGAGGAAGTTGTTGATCCAACAACCGGTTTCTGAGATCGAGATGATTTTTCTTTCTTCTTTGTGAATGACTTGCCCTCTTCGAGCATAGAAGCCCATGGCGGCACAGTGTTGGTGAGAACTTTGCGCCTTTTCATCTTATGTTTCGCAAGTCCTGCTGCTATGAAATTAGGAGTTGGTACACTTTTTTCCCTCTCCCTCCCTACTCTTCTTGCTTCCACGCTTTTTAAGCTCTGCTTTCCATCATCAAAAACAAAAAAATATTTTCACGAAATGCCGTTCATTTCTATGATACTTAGCTATCTGTGGATGCCGTAGGCCTAAAAATCAGTCTATTTTATGCAGCCGACAGAAATTCGCAAAAGAAACCAGAAAATGTACCTGAATGTCCTGTATTATTACACCTAAATATCTAAAAATAGGTGTCGCAACGATAAAAAACCACTAAAAGTAAAATCTCCAAATCTTCTCGCCGCTGGCGGTACCTTTGGCCTGCGCACGAGCGAAGAAAAGAAATGAAGTGGAAGGTTGATTTATTATCATAAATATATACAGCGACAACATTTTGGCTCCTGAATCAGTGTAAAATGCAGGACTCTCCTAACATAATTCATCGGCATTCGGCAAATCGTGCTGAAAGTGCCACTGTAAGGTGACGCCACCCCCCTCGAGCCCTGAACATCCGTGTCGCTCTCTGTCTTTCCTGTATTTCTCCGTGCATTTCCTGGCAACGGGATTTATCTATTCATCACCTGTATATTGATTTCGGGGGGTTCCCGCGACTATCACGCCCTGAATTGGGCGAGCGGAGCGAATTCAAACTCAGCTCTCGCTGATAACCTAGTATTCTTTCCTCTCGAATTCATAACTTAAAAATCGGGTCGTTGCAAAGATTCTGATTTCAAGTTTGTGGAGTGTTCTAGTTGCGTATCTTGTTCCACTATTCGCCGCAACGATCAGCTGAGGGCTTGTGTTAATCGTGTGGTATTATTTCCAGATGTGTGACTTCCGGGGTGGTAGGCGGTCGAGTACCGTGGCCCTTCTGGGAATCACGGGGATCCTACTGCTAGGCACTACGATAGTCTCTGCTCAGAGAAACTTATTCGACGAATTTTCGAGGCCGAGGGGAGGGCGCTTAGGGGGTATAGGACACACAATCGACGAACTAGAAAACCTCGACTCTGACAACATGGGGGAAGGGTTGGATAGTGACGTCAGTGCTGGTATTGGTTCTGATATGGTTACTGAGCGGCAACGACAGCGAAAGCAACGACGGTCTAAAGTATCCGAGGCCGCGCGGGGGCTTGGCAAGATGTCTCGATCCCGTCAATTTTCGAAGAATAAGTTCAATATATCGATTGGTACGGGGGAGGGCAATCACCCACTGAGCAACTTAGTGTATAATGACGAAGTTGTCATCGGGAAAAATAAGAAAGGTGGAATCACTCCAGATCAGATTGGGGTAAGTTCATATATATGATATCCTCTAGAGCATGCACACGTACACACGAATACAAATATATTCAGTGGAAGATAGAGAGAGAGAGAGAGAGAGAGAGAGAGAGAGAGGTTTGTGTACTACTTCTGCTCGAAGTTCTGATTGTATGTTGTCTCTTCTTCGCTACTACTGTTGGGTGAGCAGGTATCACACGGCCTTCACTTAAAATCCTCCACCGGAAAGAAGACCCTTATGGTGGAGAAATGCGGAAAAGGCAAGATTGTTTTAAGCGGAGGGTGTTCTGGGGCAGGTGCTGAGTGATATATAAATTAGCCATCATTCTCTACTCTCACATTGAATGCATTGTGAAATATTTGGGAACTCGAATTCCTGATCTTCTACCATTTATTTTCACTGAAAATACTGAAGCACAATGAATGCAATTCGCTTCAATTTGGCGTTCTTATTCGTCTATCCTTCTCCTCCTCCTCCTCCTCCTCCTCCTCCTCCTCCTCCTCCTGCTCCTCCTCCTCCTCCTCCTCCTCCTCCTGCTCCTCCTCCTCCTCCTCACTTGGTTCATGCAGATTCGTTCGCCGTAATGAACCCTTTGTCGAAGTTTGGATTCATGTGCCGGGGGGGGGGTAGCAAGAGGATATCGGCAGTCTGCGCCATTCCAGACTCGAAGCTGGATGACGGGTCTGAGGTTGTGACCTCTATTGTCCCAGCAGGAAACACCACGGGCACTGCTCGGTGTAAAGACGGCTACATCGCGTACGGTGGGGGGTGCGACTTCAAAGTCAACAGCCAGCGCCTTGTCAAGTCCAGCGGCCCAACCAACAAGTACGCGTGGAGGTGCGAGGCAAGTGGTCCAGTCGAGGCTGAGTGGAAGGTGTCCGCGATCTGTGTCAAAACAAAACGGGAGGTGAAGCGTACCCTCGAGAAGGGGATGGGCGAGGCGCTTGCAGCATGCCCATCACGTAAGAAAGTAGTGGGGGGGGGGTGCCACGTCCTCGGCGGTCGCCTCGGAGACCACTTAAGTTTCTCTCATCCGCACATATCAGAAGGTTGGCAGTGTAGATCGAACAAAAACGACGCGGCGATAGTGGCCATCGCTGTCTGCGCCGATTACAGCAAGTCTTCCTCCTCTTCCTCCTCCGCATCGTCGTCTCAGCAGCAGCTTCAGAAATCAGCTCTGATCGCCCCGGACATATATCCAACGCTTACCCTTCACGTCTCGCAGGCCAATGAAGATGGCTTCACCGACGAGATAAAGATGGCACGCCCCATAGTCATGTCCCCCGGTGATGGTGCTCCGGGCGCGCGGGCCACGGTTGGATGGAAGGACGCCGCGCTGCCAAAGGGCAGTGATGTGGTGCCGGTGCCATATGCTAGGCCTGCCCGCTCATCATCTCTCTTTGACGACGATGAGGAGGTCATTGCGGACATTGGCGACGCTCTCGAGGTGGAAGTTACCTTTGAGTGCCTCGCGAAAGGAGTCCACCCTATGGTGATTATCTTCGAGTTTGGGATGGATGGCAAGACCGGCTATGAGCGTATCACCCTCGCCGTCCACAAGAACTGCACCAAGATTGACGCCTTTGCACTCGCTGGGAGAAATGATGCTGCCGAAGAAGAGGGCACATTTCTCGATGATGCTCAGCTTGAGAGATCATCATCATCAGCATCAGCATCATCATCATCTTCTTCTTCATCGCTGTTCCACTTCCGCAAGAAATCCCGCGGCTCAATGACTGACCTGAGAGTCGGTCTCACGAGTGGCGGCTCCGACGTGATTTCGAAGGGACGTGTAAAGCGCGGCTGGGACCAAGGCCACTCCAGGTCGGTAAAGATCGGCCCGGATGAGGACGCGCGAAACTTCTACATTTCTCTGGAGAAGGACGCAGACGTGAGCAAAATGCAGATCTCACGGCCGGTTGTCTTCACAGACAACTCCACAGTCGTCAAGGCGACGGCGGATCTGCTCGGAAGCGGCGGCGAATTCAACGTACTGACAGCTGAGCGCCCAACGATGTTGAGCGTGTCATTCGACTGCAAGGAGCCAGGGAAGACAAAGGTGGCTGTGAGCTTTGATACATCGGTAGGCAACGTGCGATTTCAATTCGTGAAGGAGTGTGCCGGCGAGGTGTCATCTGAGACGCAAAGACTAGTACAGAGGACTCAAGGTCACTCCATCCCCGGATTTACTGTCGGCACCACCCCCGGCCGCGACAATGTCATCCACAACGGCTTCGTGCGGCCCGAGTACTTCGTCCCTGAGGTTGATGAATCCCTTGAGGAAGCATCGTCCACCAAACTCAGGCGGTCGCGCGCTGTTATCGTTCCAGGCGGTCAGAGGAATTACACATTCTACATTGGGATGAACAACAACTTCCACGTGCTGTACTCAAGACCGACTGTTTTCGCCGACTCCGACTCTAAGGGGCCCATCGCGTTCCCCGACCTGAGGGGCAGCTACATGGCCGGCAACCGTCTCGAGGACCGCGAGATCGCCTCCCTGGACGTCACCTTCAACTGCATCCGGGCCGGCGTAGCCGACGTGATTGTGACCCTTCCCCTTGTCCGCCGCGGCACGCTGAGCTTCGCATTCAGGAAGTTTTGCGACCCGAAGGAGTTGGGCCATACGCCTAAGCTGCTCACGGTCAACGGGCTTAACATTGGCGTCTACGAGCTGGACGATGTCGTCAAGGATGGCATTCCGCGCAACGACTACTCGTGGGGCATTGGATCGGACGGCCAGTTGATCGAAGTGGGTCCTGAGGTGCCAATTAGCCGATTCGTTATCTCAAGGGAAGTGCAGGTAGGATTTACGGAGAAGATAATATTCGAAGAGCCAACGATCACTGCGCATCGAAACAGCATCATCGACCCGGAGCTCGGTACCGGCACGCCCGCCCCCTTCAACCTCACTCAGACTCAGAAGGCGGCAAAGCTCGGATTCATCTACAACTGCAAGAAACGCGGCAGCACTCTCGTCACTATCGCGCTGCCCTGGAAGCTGGTGCAGGACGATATCGACGAGAGGGGGGTCAGAGGGGAGAAAGTCTTCATGAGCACGATTCATCTTCACCTCATCAAAACCTGCAATAACCCTCATCTGGAGGTCACCCGCGATGAAGGCGGAGTCGACCTTCCCGGATTCAACGTCGGCTACACGAAGTTCTCCTCCAACGTGGTGCGCGATGGATATCCGACACGTCATTACTTCGGCCAGCGCAATCGCATCAACCCTGACTGGAAGGCGATCACGGTGCCGGCGGAGACCACTCACAGCACTTTCTACATATCGTATGCGGCAGACAGGGTGGTTGACCAAGGACAGATGGGGCTTATCTTCAATCGAATGGATGACGGGTGGCAAACTCAGGTGATCGAGTTTGACGCACCGATCGTGCACAACCACGACGCCATCGCTCGCCCTCGCCTGAAGGGCTTCGCGGCTGATGGGCTTCGCCTCCGTCGGGGCGACATCTCAAGTCTCACCATCCAATGGAACTGCGAGTACAACGGAACAGCAGCGGCCAGCGTGCGCATCCCCATCCGGCCATCTGGCTTCATCACCTTCACCGTTCCCAAGATATGCCGCGCTGACCGCTCGCTTGCAGACGCGATGAGGCTTCAGGAGAAACTCGCGAGCGGTATGTACGTCTCCACTGACTACACCGGTGAAGACCAGCAGATGATGATCCAGCCGGACGTGGTCGACGACGGACACACGCAGGACGCCTTCAGCACCTACAAGTCTGGAAAGCGCAGCGGCCGGTTTATCGTGGACCCCTTCGAGCATTCGACGATGTTCTTCGTCTGGCACCAAAAGTCCAGCTTCCTGCGCCTGGACAAGGGCGTGACAGTGCTCGAGCCGATGATATTCACGCACCGCCCCATCTGCAACCCAAGCTTGCAGCACAACTTTGAGTACGTGCAGGCACAGGGCTTCAGGTCCGTCTTCCAGGAGAGCGAGATGCTGCTGCTCGTCGACAACATGGTGCACGCAATCAACATCACCTACAACTGCGTCTGGGAGGGCGAGACCGCGGTGACCGTCGTCATCCCGATGTCCAACGGCGGGAAGGTGTCCTACACTTGGACGAAAGTGTGTGCAGAGGCGGAGTACGACCAGCACATCCCGCACTGCGTGCAGTACAAGACGCCGGAGGAGTCCGAAACCATCCTCGGAGCGATGTGGGAATACATCATGTCGTTCACGGTCACGCCCGACCAGGAGGCCGTGCACGTTGAGTGCGAGGTGTGCGAGGACGGCTACCTGGTGCTGAAGGCGGAGGACCTCCCCGAGCAGGAGCTCCTGGACATCGACGGCAACCCGATCCCCGCCCCGCTCTACAAGCGCGACGAGTGCATCCGCAATGCCAGCCACTTCGGCTTCGAGGACGAGAGCTTTGACAACATGGACACCGAAAACCTGGAGGATGACCTAGCCGGAAACGCCCCCCTCGTGGGAGAGGTGGACAACAACGAGGGCTGGCACGAGCACGATGAGGTCAACTGGAAGGCGCATCCCGTCTCCGCTGCGAAGGCCGCTGAGAGCCAAGTGACCGACCTTGGAACCGGGTTCATTAACATCGGCAGCACCAAGGGCGCTAATGATGTCGTCGAGCTAAACACTGCTTCCTCCCAGTACGCTCTGCAGGGGGGCGAGCCGAGGGTGATCTCCTCCAGCGAGGAGGAGACCAAGTTCTACGTCACCGCTGTGCAGGGGATGCAGAAGATCGGCTACGCAGAGGCGAAAACTCGGCTGCTGGAGGGGGAGAGCGCCTGCTCGGCTTCAATCGAAGGGGAGGCCTCGCGCAGCATGGTCGTCGGGCCTGACCAGTCCGCGGAGCTGATTCTCAAGTACAAGTGCGAGAAGCCAGGCGCTAGCGCGGTGCTTGTGGTGATTCCTCTCGAGCCCTCTGGATCGGTCTCATTCCGCGTGCAGAAGCTCTGCAAGGGCTACCAGACGCGCTCCGACCGCGCGTGGTACGCGCACAAGTCCGTGCTGGCGACGAGCTTCGCCATCCTCCTCCTCGTCTTCTGCACCTGCGGGGACTCGTTTGGCAAGCGAAGGGGAGGGGGCAGCAGCGTTGCAGGGATCACATTAGTTCCGCTGGGAGATCCAGAGGCCAAATACGATTGATGGTCAGGTAGCAAGGAGCATATAGCAGAAAACGTCAAAGTCAGCATTGCTATTAGTCGGCACTAGCCAGTAGCCAGCAGCAGCAGCAGCAGTAGCAGCAGCAGCAGTAGCGTCGCTTCGGGGACGGAGGAACGCATACACCACGTATATAGTAAGATAACGAGGATTACGTTGGCAGAAGAGACCTCCTCACCATTTATTCATCCTAAACAACACAAGCACGCAAGAAGATAGCGGTATATTTCACGTATCGCAGTATGATTGGAGGAAGCAGAGCGATCTTATGTGAGAGTAGTATAACGCAGCTTCTAACCCGTTTAATTCAGGTATTTCTTAGAATTGTAACCTGTGAATGTAGCCTATCATGAATGAGCAGTGTATTCTATTTCTTCACTCCATGCAGTCTGCAACTCGCCATGCTAATACCTATATGATGCTCCATTCTATCGCTGTGATAAAGGCTTATCGCGCCTGCGCGTGTGCGTTCTGTCAGCATATATGTGGTTAATAATAGCGACAGCAGCTACGCTAGATGCTTGCAAGATAAATCTTTTTGTGACTTGCGCTAGCGATAACATAGCATTACAATAGTCGTATATATGCCGTGCTAGCGTGTTTACCGCACAGCTACAGCTAGCCACGATTGAAGGCAAACCCGCGGGCCTCACATGATAAACTAGGCGTATAGCGCTTAGTCTTATGATATACCAATTTTGGTGATTGCATATGCATCTAGATATCTTCGCGCGCTAGCGCGGGGCAGGCTTCGTATATCGCGCAGCTAACCAGATCTGACACTACAAATTTAAGGTGCGTGAAAAGACATGGCGCCGCGGTGCATCGGATATGGTGGCGAGCGATGGTTACAGAATAAGGGGTCGTGCAACGACACGCAAGCAAGTGATTGATATCTCTTGTGCATTCAAGTATGTTAGGGAGGATCAATAATTAATAATCGCAAGAAAATTAAATCCAGAATCGACGAAGAGAACGATAACGATAACAGTAGCATGTTGCTTTTCAAGAATTGTTCAGAATACATAATCTCATTAAATCTATTTGTATATTTTTTTTCATTTGCCCCTTCAGGAATCGAGATCACTCTCCATCCTCACGCGGAGGCGGCGAAACCGCTGGCGATGAGGCCGCAGCTGCTGCGGGCAATTGAGAGGAGAGCAGTGCCAAGGTCATAGCAGTATTCGTATCTAACTCAGGTGTCTGCTGTTTTCGCTCTGACGGGTCTGTACAGAACTCAACAGCTGAGCCTCGAATCACCGTCTTTGCCATTGCCGTAACGCCAACCTTACTTATATTTCGTGCCGACTCCGCCATACTGCTAATGACCTGTTCCCCATCTCTTGCTACCTCTCCCACGTCAGCTCCATATCGATGCTCAAGGATCTCTCCGGTGGCTGATGAGATGTCCTTTAGAACTGATAGGCCAGCATCAACAGCAGCCTCCCATACAGAAGCAGCTGAGCTTACCGCCGATTTCGTAAGATTCTTGGCAGCCGCTACTCTCTTATTATCGGAGTTGGCGTACCTGCGACCTATGTCCGTTTTTTCGGCAGCACTTGCAAGTTCCCTCGATATCATTTGCGCAGTTGTCCGCGCCCCTGTCATCAGCGCTTTCGTGACGGTCACAGCACCCCCCGCGACCACCTTCGCAGTTTTCATTCTCATCTTCGTCTCGTTCGAGATGGTTACTGGCTGCTCCTTCTGCTTGATCTTTGATTTTAGAAACTCCGCGCCGGATTTTAAAGCTTTCCCAGTGCCGCTAGCTGCTTTTCTAATTCCACTCACGGCAGACAAGCCGCCTTTCTCTACTGCAGATGCTACTTTATCACCAACGGAAGCGATACGGTCTGGCAAGGCTTTAATTGTCAAAGCTAAGCTATCTTCAAGACTGCTATCTGGTGCAAGGATTAAGTTTACATGCTCTTGGAATTCTGACTCGGCAATTCTGAGGCATTTGTCATTGAACGCTGCGTTGCTCCCTCCTCCTCCTCCTCCTCCTCCTCCTCCTCCTAACCGGATACAGTAAATAATGTTCTCGTCGGTCTTGAAATTAAACAGCTTTCTGGACGTAAGAATGAACTGGCACGAGTCACAGTCTGGCCGCACACACGGCATGTTCGGCTCAAGTATGATCTGATGGTCGTTTCCCAGGCGAATCAAGAGTTTGTTCTCCCCCTCACCCTTTTTTTCAGGCTGCAAAAGCCACAACTCAAACGCGCCTTCCAGGGGTTCCAGTTCCGTTAGTCCCTCTTTCTGACTGCTATAGCGATACCTCTTGCAAACTGATTTCGAAACACACAATTTGCACGTCGCACTGGCGACGCTAAGCTTCTGTCCATTGTGAGAATCAGCTACTTTCTTCTTAATCAACCGCTCGCCACGTGACACCACAACGATGCTATCCGATTTCAATTTTTTCACGTCCGAAATCTCAGCACCGTCGCAGAATAGTTTTGGCGTGAGGCTCGAGAAGGGGTCGAAGTCTGCTTCCCCTGGAACCTTTATGTACTTCCTATCACAACTTTCGATCTGCACACCGTTGACGCCGGCTTTCTCAGCGAGTTCTGTTTCTCTGATTGTGACGTCCAACTTTCCGTCGTCGAGGATCTCATTTACCTCTGCTTCTACGTACTGATTCTTGTACTCATCGGAAAGGACGACGACGTACACCGTTCCTCCCACAACGATCTCGGCAGCAGGAGATTCGCCTTCTGAGCTGCAGTGATCTATTCCGTGCACCTTCTTCAGAGCACGCTTTGCCACACGGTCAACCTCCCATGAATCAAAGAAGGTAAATGCCTTGCCCTTGTCGTTAAATTGTCCGTTCTTCGTGCCGAACACACGAAGCTTGGACATCTTGGGGGGAGGAGACGGCTCTCAATGTCTACTCGATGGCCCCTGATTGTAAGTCTCGATCCGGTTGTTCGAGAATCAGGAACGATCGCTAAAATAAGGGCCTTATTATTCTATACGACAACTGAAAAATGTTTTTTCATGGATTTTCCCCATAGAAATCGGCATGCACCCAAGGGGATGAGACGTAGGATGTAAGAAATGTGGAATTATTATCTTTCGAGGGGCTTCGCTTCATGATTCGCGACAATAAAGTCATTGTCGCAGGATGAAAACCCTTACCATCGACCACCTGAATTTCATCCTGGGATTTCATCCTGCGACAAGCCTCTTTGCAGACAAACCGAAAACATTCGGTACGAATTCTCATACACTTCACAAGCGGGACAGCGGACCCCCCCTCCCCAAACACAAGACCGCTAAGATGCATCTACCATCGTACCAAAGGATAATACGACCAAGACCGAGGCCTTCTAAACGCAAGGCTTCATATAGGCCATTTTTGCGTGGATGCGCAGCTGCAATGGCGGGGATGGCTGTTGTATGGTTCGCATTATCGCTTGGGGGGTACACACCCTCAGCTTCAGTCATCGGCTCACCCTTTTCATCCTCGCCGCCCCCACACGCAGTTAAGACCATTAGAATTCAGGTAATCTTAAGATGATGCTTATATCATAGACCTGCTAAGATGCATCGCTACCAGCTAGTTCTCTATCTTAACAGTGTTGCTGTTGTCTCCTGAAGGTGAACGAGACGTTCCTTCCCCAAACGATGGAGATCGATATTCCGAAAGGGTTCTTCGTCACAGGAATGATGGTAATTTTAGATTTACCCACCTTAACCTGGGTGGGGGGGAAATCACGATTTGTCGACATTTTCTTGATGCTATGAATTGTGCTTGTCCATCCCCAACCCAGGCAATACCGGTGGCCCTTGGGGGGGAGGACGATAATTTGCCCATTGTGCAGTGGTACAACCATGAGCTGAGAACTAAGGTAGTAGTAGCAGCAGCAGTGGTAGTAGTTGTACTAACACCCTTCAACAATAACTTCACAACCATACTCCAAGAAGAAAGATCCAACCGTAATCACAACTCTCTCCTCGGTCAGATATCATACCAAAATGGGAAGTCGTTGCTGAGCATATCCGCCCCTTCCAATTCCGAGGTTAGGGATTGAACAATTCAGATCCGTTGTTGTTTTCTTTCTTCCCTCTAACATAGTGTTGTAATTCGTTCTGTCATCCTCTCCCAACCCCCAACAACAGCCCCGGTCGGAGCTCGATTACATATCAGTTTATATCTCCCTGTGCAACGACCAGAGGCATGAGGTTTGATATGCAGCTAGCTGCACTCTCCCTCTCCATCTTAATTCCCGCTGAGTTTACAGTTAGATATGATTTCCATCATCATCATCATCATCATCATCATCATCATCTTACTAATAGGTCTCTGCTACGGTCATGCAAGTTGCGCCAACGTCTGATTTCTCCCTCCCGAGGTGCTGATACTACTACTAGTAGTAGTAATAGTAGTAGTAGCAGTAGTAAAAACAGTTAGCAGTAGCGACGGCACAATACACTAGTGTGTTTATGTGTGTGTGTGTGTGTGTGTGTGTGGGTGGGTGGGTAGGTGAGGGTATGAGCATGCTCTAAAGTTGCTTTTGTTCTATTGGCTGTTTTTCTTCTCAGATATATCTCGATCTTACCCCAAAATACAACGCTTCCAAGGAAGGGTCTCATTGTCATGCCTATACAAGTGCAGGTGGTTGTCCACGATCGATCTATATAAATATAAATACAAATACACACACACACACACACACACACACACACCAAGCACACGTATATCTTCGTCCCCCTCAGCACATATCTGCGTCTATCATCTCTCATTAATTGCACGCAAAATGACTTTGTATAGGACGAAGAGCCGCATATTCAGACCTGGGATGGGCTCGTGTCTAGCTACGTCGGGCCTCAGCTGAACGTGTATGTTCCCCGTCGAATATTTATAGGGGGGAGGGTAGGGGGGGGCGGGGTTCAACAAAGATGAGAAGGAAGGTGCCTCTGCTAAGCAGTTACTTATATTCGGTGGCTCTTTGATAGGTATGCTGTGACGGTTAACACGAAGGTTCCATCCAACAAGAACGATCTGGTAAGTGAGTGAGTGAGTGGATGTGTACGTCGTCTATGCCGTCTTAACCCTGGCAAGCACTGTCATCGCCCCCTCCTCCTCCTCCTCCTCCTCTTAGGCTTTCGATTATGTCTATGTGTGTGTGTGTGTGTGTGTGTGTGTTATTGGTTTTGTGTGGTGCCGCCTTATCATCATCATCATCATCATCATCATCATCATCGTGGATTCTGCAAGCACAACAATAACAACAATCACAACAACCAACACAGGTGGGCTTCATAGAGCAGATCGGACCAGAAGGCAGTGTGTACGCAGCGAATCTCAACTTACGTGATCCTCTGAGCACCCCCCTTTACAAAAGGTGGTGATGGTGGTGGTGATGGTGATGGTGGTGGTGGAGGCGGGGGCATGATTAGGGGAAGGGGAGGAAAGGAAAGGGAGGAGGGTGTATTGCTGTTACTCTCATTATTTAAGGGATTGATCCAATGTCAAGGTAGAATGATCTCTTGTGATCTCCAGAGAGTCTGTTTTTGTTCTGCAGCAGCAGCAGCAGCAGCCATGTTGTCCTTCGTTCTGATGTTACGACAATGTTTTCTCTTTGGTATTTTCGCCTGGCCTTTCGCGTCATCGTCGCCATCATCATCATCTTCGTCGTGGCCAGCATTCACATGGCCGTGAATATCGATACCATTCCAGATCACCAGGTGCCAAGTAACCTTGCAGCTAGCATCCTTCTCTGAAAGAAAGAGAGAGAGAGAGAGAGAGAGAGAGAGAGGGAAAATGAGAGAAAGGGACAAAGCATATCGATCATCTCACCCCTTTGTTCTCCATCATCCTATTATTATTTCAGGATGCTGATGAAATGGTTCTTAGCACTGAGGACTTAGGAGGGTCGCCATGCGCATCTTACCCTTGGAGCTTGTACAAATGCAGCCCGGTGAGTAGTAGAAGTGAAGGAGTAGGAGTAGGAGTAGTAGTAGTAGTGTGTATTGTATATCTAGTTGTGTGTGTGTGTGTGTGTGTGTGTGTGTGTGTGTTTGTGTTTTGTCGTGTGCAAATACACCTATACTGCGAACAACTTATCATCATCACCATCATCATCATCATCCAGGTATAAGTACACATTCAAAACACACACACACACACACACGCATACCTCTACCTATCTCCAGGTGATCACGAGCGTTACGGTCATGCCCATGGTTGTTAAGGACTACCAAGTAAGAACAACATGACGGGGAGAGGAGGCATAAGCACCCACACACATATTGTAAACAATACCAGACGACGATTTCATTCAAAAGCATCATCTACCATGAGTATACGATGCTGCATCACCCACGCAGCACCATACAAACAAACAAACAAAAGAGCCACACAAACCACACGATCATATCATACCAACAACAACATAGGTCAACCCGATGATGTGCTCAAATCTCAATGTCGCTGCTGATGAGAACATGAAAGTGAAGATAAGCGGCATGCAGGTGTTTTACTATACTCTGTTGTGTTTTACCTTTTGGCCGAATTCCCGGTTCTTTTTCTCCTCCTCCTCCTCCTCCTCCCCCGATAACTCCTCCTTTTCATTAGTTAAAAGAATAACAACTACAACAACTTTTGCATTTGGCTTCCAAATCGCTTTTGAGCTCATAAGTGATGCTGTTTTTCGGTGCAACTCCGAAAAATCAGTCCAGATTTTATTATCTGATTTGCTTCTGGCAATTCATTTGTCGATCCATTTGTTGATTCATCTGCTCATCTATCCGTGTGGTGTCTCTTCTTTTCTTACGCTACACGTCCTTCAAAGGAATGCATGGACGAGGCAGATCGAATTGGTAAAAATGCTACGCAAAGGCAGCAAGCAGCACATGCATCGTGCTTGAGTCAGAAGCAGCCCCCCCCCCTTTCACCTCCGTCTCTCTTGTTGTTGATTTTACATTCTGGTTTTTCGTTTTATGTTATCGTATTATTCTGGTACAACATAGATGCTACCCTGCCGTTCCTTTCTCAATATTTCATTTTCCACGTTTGCAGGTATGGCCATTGAGGAGTGGCACGTCTTTGTTACTTACGGGATGTTCGCGGAAGCTCTTTAAGCATAGCTAGCATTGACATCAGAATGCATTTAGATGAATGTGTTCTTTAGTAGCCTACCAAAATAAAGTGTGTGATGCATGAATAAGAGACAAAATTTGTCATATTATCGATTACATCTTGCACATTAGCGCGAAACTCTATGAATCAAAATGTGAGTGTGCTGAAACAGTACGTTGCATGGCATGGTGTTCTCGGTACAAGGGATTCATCATCATGAACAATGTGCACGTATGTTTAGACACAAACAGGTAGCTAGACAGGCGTAGGATTAGCTCTAGAAGCTACATAACCTTTTTTTGCAGCGCTACTACAAATTTGGCTATGCATGTATACGCAACGCTCTTATTAAATTTGATTGCGCACAACATCATAATTAAACAAGCATCCTCCTGCTGCTAGTTTCTAGTTGTATATGCGCACAGATAAGTTCATCCTTATAGCAAAAGAGAGCTAGAGAGCTAAAGAGGCAAGATAGAAACCTAAATTGTGGTTATTCTAGCTGGCATGCTAGCATGTGCATGCATGGTATGAGCGAGCGAGCGAGCAAGTGTACGATTCAAGAAGTGGCTTAATTACGCAACAACCCATCTAGAAACAAGTCGTATTATTCTGATTTCGTATTATTATAATCATCAACTAATGATGCGCGAGAGACGCAAGCATTGCTTCTTATATTCGCATGCAATGCAATGAATGATCAGATTTTCCACTAATGTACACTACATAGCTGCCACGCTTGCTCCCGGATACTACTACAGTCGATGAAGCAGTTGCCTCTCAATGTTTGCTTTCCTTGAGCGATGGTTTGTCAGAAAAATCTTATTGTACATCCGTGCCATTAATTAATTAAATATATATATATATATATATATATATATATATATATTTGTGTGTGACAATCAATCGAAAACTATGCTCCTTACGCATCAAGAGCTGTAAAATGCTGAATTTCGGCGGTTCTCATGAAAATGGTGAAAATCCGACGTGGTGATTTCTGGCCTCATCCCTCCAAAGACGCTAGAATTGCCCAGATTGTTGTTGTTGTTGTTATTCACTTGGCGGGGTCTTTCAGGTTCCTCATCCCTGTGGAATTGTCATCATCATCATCAGCCACAATGAGCGAGTGTATTAATGGTGATGATGATAAAGGACAGCTGCTTTCAATGAAAAGGCTGCTCTGCGTGGTTGCGTGTGTTTCTATCAATCTAATCTATCTACTTCTGGATGGGCAATATACCCTACCATCTCTCCCCCTTGGAAGTGATTTGCTGCGTACTGCGTCTGTCTTAACGCTGCTTTCTCCTACTACTACCACTACTACTACTACTACCACTACTATTACTCTCACTACTACTACAACAATAATAACCAAAACGACGACGACTGTTTCCAAACAAGGCAAAGACTCTCTCTCTCTCTCTCTCTCTCTCTCTCTCTCTCTCATAACAACCATAGACAGCTCGCATGACTTGGCGTATCTGCTCTTGCTCCTTGAGTTCCTTCTTCGTGAGAGGCCTTCGCCGCTTGCCCGACCCCCCATTACTGCCCGCACCCCCACCCCCATCTGTGCTGCTGCGCTTGCGCGTGCGCTTCTTCTTGGACGCCGACGACTTGAGGAGGGACTTCAGGTTGGTTCCGGCCATGCGGGAGGGCCGGAACATCCCCCTTGACATCGCTTGCCACTCGCCGCTGCAAGGCTCAAGGTCTAGCTTCACAAACCCCTCAGTGCAGAAGTCCTTGCCGAATCTGAGGTTGTTGTTGTTGTTGTTGTTGTTGTTGTTGTTGTTTGATGATGATGATGGTGTTGATGTTGATAAGGATGTCGGTGGCTCTTTTATTGGTTACTTGTTATGGTACGTGTGTGTACGTGTGAGCGCGTGTGAGAGTGTAACAAAGGCCATCGGTGAGTAAGTATTCATTCTCCTGTCGCTGCTCAGCTCGCGGGTCGCGGCGTCTAATTTGCGGCGCGGATGAAGATCTTGAAGAAGTGAGACCACCTCTTCTTTTCCTTCATCCGCATCATCATCATCATCATCATCATCATCATCATCGTCATCTTTGCTGTCTAGATTAGTGGTGGTGGTGGTGGTGGTGATTGTCATCGTCGTTGTTGTTGCTCTCCTCACTTGGCGGTGAGGAGGGTGCCCGCTGGGCAGTCCCTCGATACGAACACGTTCCGCGAAGACTCATACGGAGCATTGCGTTGGTAGTGCTTGTAGAGGCTGGATGCGAACACGCAAGAATTCGGTCCTCCTATCATCATCATCACATCAATGACGACTCAGCCACGGAGCATCATAAGGAGGGGGAGGGAAGCAAGGGTGGTGATAGCGGAGGCGACGATGATGCTAGAGGCTCGTTCCTTCTCTCTGCCATCACCACCATTAGCTTGTTATTACCAGGATTTGTGTTGAGAAGCCCGTTCGGAAAGCGCATTGTGTCAGACGCATCGATGTAGCACTTGCCGACTTGGAGCAAGTGCGTGGTCTTCTTCCTGTCCCCCGTAACGGCTAAGGCAGAGCCACCAGCACCTACACGAGAAAGAACAAAACTACTCAACGAATACGTTTCTTTCCCGCCCATCCTCTCTCTCTCTCTCTCTCTCTCTCTCTCTCTCTCCTCCCTCCCCCCTCCCTCCCTCCTTCCCTATGTGTGTAGAATGCACTGATTTGGAATGAATGCAGTCACGTGAAAAGCATCAGCAGGTGATTATGTGTTCTCTCACCATTAGTGTGGTTGCTGCTGGAGGCAGAGGTGGCAGCAGCTGCTGCTGCTGCTGCTTTCATGTCGTCACTAAGTTTCTTGTTGTGCTCACTGACTCCGTTGTTGAAGCTGAGAACCTTCTCGCGGGTGACCTCATCACCGTCAAATCGAAACAAGAAGGAGCCTTGGAGATATATCATCACCATACACATATAGCACCATCGTCATCGTGTCATCGTCGTAGAAGTAGGAGGAGGAGGAAAGGGGAAGAGAGAGAGACGGTACTACAACAAATTGGATCATGAACTAACCTTCTACTCTTTGTAATAAATGTTGTGCTTATTGTTGCCATCGTGTCGTGTTATGTCCCTCTCTCTATGCTGTTGTCTTCTTTCTCCTCCTCCTCCTCCTCCTCCTCCTCTCCATGTCAGCGGCAGCATCATAAATAGAGGCAAATGCGGCATTTACATTCCCCCCCCCCTCCCCTACCCTCCACCACCATCCACACAACCTGCTTTTGCTCTCTGTGCTAAGAAGAGACCCCTCAGCCACTGGTCCGGAAGGCCGCATCGCTCAGCCTCCTCCTCCCTCAACTAAGTAAAGTGTGAAATAGAAGGGGGAGGGGGGGGGGGGGAGTAGGGTTGAGAAGAAATTCATGAAAAACATCCAAAAATGTGTGTGTGTGTGTGTGTGTGTGTGTGTGTGCTTATTGTCAACCCGTATATAGCCCTTCCTCACTAGCAGACCATCCTTACACGCACGGAAAGCCTGGGGAGAGGGAGAGAGAGAGAGAGAGAGAGAGAGAGAGAGAGAAAGAGAGAAAGAAAGAGAGATTCATCATCATCTTCAATCATCTACTATTCTGAGGCGGAGGAGGAGGAGGACACCATGAGCCGCGAAGAGCAAACAATAATCATCGTCATCATCATCATCATCATCATCGTCACCTTTCTCGACATGAATCCCATACGGTCTCCATATCGTGCTGCCACTTCAAAGGGTATTGAGAATTCGCCTAATAAGCAGGGCGGTGATGATGATGATGGTTATGGGCAATTGTTGTTGTCTCTACATATATCTCATCACCATCATCATCATCATCATCATGAGCTCGTAGCTTATTACTCGAATGGTGGTTATTTCCCCAGGTAGCAAGCCTCTCGTCCTCTGACGACCGAATCAACGAAGATCATCACCCAACGAGCCGTCCCCAGCCACACAACCACGCATACACACACACACACGCACACACACGCACACACACACACACACACTCACACACACACGCATCATATCTCGAGATGACAAAGGTCTTTCTCATCTAATTCCTATCATGCAGCATGCAGCGGCACGAGGAGAGCGTCTGGGCTGTTGTGCGCAACAGGAGGACGATGACGACGGTCGCCGTACTTGCTGAACCTTAATTCTACCAGTTGCTTTCAGCAACACAATCATCAATTGCATTCCTACAGCAGCAGCAGCAGAAGCAGGACCTACCTCGCTTCTTCCTCTTGCAAGTAGCAGCGCCAAACTGCTGTGCAGCTTTCCGGAACTGCTCCGACTGAATGATAGTAATAATGATAATACGTTATTATTGACCGTATTCTATCAAGACAGACAAAGCGAGAGAGGGGGGGAGGAGGGGGGAGAAGGAGGCGCAGCGTATTACGCTCTCACATACTCACAGGGGGGCGGATAAGTGGGTTATTAGGCGACTACAGTGCGGATCTTCACCGACGTGTCTGATTCTGGCTATTATTATGACTTTTTTCCCTTCAACAACAGCAACTACTACTACTACTGCTACAACTACTACTACTACTGCTACAACAACAACAACTACTACTACTACTACTACTGCTGCTGCTACAACTAACTACTACTGCTGCTGCTTGCTGCTGCTACTGGATCGTATGCATACCGCTGTAAGGTCTCGAGAGAGGCACTCCTCCAACGAGAGCTTACGTCGACGCCTTATCCAAGGATGGAGTCCCATCTAACAGTCATACACACACACACACACACACACACACAATCACGCACACACACAGAAGGGGGGGGGGGGGGGGAGGGAAGAGGGATGAGAGTAGAGTGTTACTTACCAGCTTATCGCCATCGTTGTCGTCGCTATCTTCAGCGCCTGGGTACTTCGAGTTATCAACTTTCACAGAAGAGGAGGAGGAGGAGGAGGCCTCCCGATCAGTCACCACCTACAACAGGAAGAAGAAGGCGCAGTGTCGTTATTGTAGTTATAATTATTGTTGTTGTTGTTGTTGTTGTTGTTGTTAATGCTCGTTGTTTTTCAAGAATAAAAAAAATAATAATAGGGAGAGTGAGAGAGAAGAAGAGAGGCATTGCTTTCGGATCGCACATATTATGATAGCATAAGTCTCCTCAACAAATGGTACATGCTGCTTCTCCTTCGCCGGTGTATCGCTACAACAACCACTACAATTACTACTACAATTACTACTACTATTACTACTACTACTACTACTACTACTACTTCTACCAGATTTTCCCCGTCGTCGTAGTCATCCTCAGGATCAGAACAGCTGGATATGTGCATTCAGACGCATCATATCATTTACACGTGTTTTACGATGTTACTATCAGCATATGCAGGGCTGCTTAGGGATGAGAGTGCCGCAGAAGAGTCATCATGCATACGTTATCGATTATGATGACTGCTGCTTCTTCTATGTCACTATTACTTCTTATAAACGTCCAGGCAAAAGAACTTGCCCTTAGGGGGATTGAAGACCTTCCTCCACTTGTTGCACCTAGACGATGATGATGATGGTGATACAAAACAACAACACGTAAGGAATGTTGTAGTGGTACACGTGGCTGTTATTGCATTTACGTTCGTCTCACGAGAAGAGGATCGATCTACCCCATAATATCCTCTTCCTCCTCCTCCTCCTCTCCTCCTCATCGTCGTCATCACCACAAACAATGCAACGACCAGCTACTACTACTGATCACAATAATCCTACGACATGTGGCTGCAGCTGCTGTCGATTTGCCGATGATTTGTGAACGATTGCTTACTACTTTTCGCACTGCGCCCAGTGTGTGACTTCAACTTGCGGCTTCACTCCTCCTCCTCCTCCTCCTTGGCCTGGAGCCCCTGCCCGACCTATCATCTGCTTCTTTGCTTTCTTTTTCCCTGCATTTAACTTCCCTCCCCCCTCAGCCTTGACGGTGGTGGTAGAGCCCGCCGCTGCCTTCTTTTCCTTGATGGTCTTGGCCTTCTTCTGCTTTGTGTCGCCATTATTTCCTTTTTTGGACAAGTCTACTCTCTCCCCGTTGTCCTCGGCGCCGCGTCTTCTTTTGTCCCCCCCCCTTATCCTCTTCTTCGTTCGTTTCCGGAGGTAATCGGGGATGTCGCTGCCGCAAAAGCTGATGTCTGCTGGTTCTGTGGCCTTTTTCTTGGGATGTTCCTTCTTCTGCTTTCTGTTGTTGCTCTTGCTACGGCTGCTGCTGTCTACGATGCTGCTGCTGCTGCTGCTGCTTGTGGTGCTGCTGCTATTCACACCAGCAGATCCAGCCTTCCTCTTGGCTGATTGTTGTTGTTGTTGTTGTTGTTGTTGCAGCTTCTGCTTTTTATTGTTTACGATAGGCTTCAGCTGCGTGCCTCCGCCTTTCGAGTAAGAGGGTAAAGAAGATGAAGGGGAATAAGGGGGGGGGGGGGGGGCACAGTACGCGTAAGAATTTTTACAACAGCTTTTGTATGCTACTGCTGCTGCTGCTGCTGCTGCTCTGCTGCAACTGGGCGTCATTATATTTATTGTAATTAGTCACAACCCTCCTCGAGTGAGAGTCTCTCCAGGGTTGTTTCGATATCACTACCACTACTATAATACACACACACACACACACTCACACACAGAGAGAGAGAGAGAGAGAGAGAGAGAGAGAGAGAGCACACTACTACTACTACTACTACTATTACTACTCCTACTGCTATTCACCACCACTGCCACCACCGCTATTACTAGTCCTTAGAATACTCCTACTTATTACTGCCTACCAGCGTTAGCTTGGAGCAGCTGCTGCCTTCTGAGACACCTCGCCACCGCTCTCTCGGTCCCACAGTAACCCTTCTTTAGCCGTATGCAGGCCTTGCATCGCTTGCTCGCCGTCCTCTTTTTCTTCTTCTTCTTCGCAGAACTACTGCTAGTCGTCGTCGCGCCGGGGATGATAGTAGGTATTTTGGTCATAGCAGCGATAGATTCAGATTCGAATCGTGTCTGCTGCTTCCAGTTGCTGCTGCTTCCCCCCCCTCCCTCCATTGATGGTTTTCTAAGAGAGCTCTCCTCTTGCCGCACTCCCCTCCCCCCCTTCTCTTGCTCCTCCTCCTTCTCCCCTCCATCTCTATCTTTCTTCTCCCGCTCCTGCTTTACTCGCTGCGGCGTTGCGAAAGTCCCTTCTCCTTGTTGTATTGGGCCTCCCGTCGCTTTAGCACCTACGCCTAGCTTTCCCTCTTCCTCATACTCTCCACTGGCAGTAGCAGCAGCAGCAGCAGTGATGCCTTTCTTCACTGTCGTTCTTGCGGTCATTTGCACCCCCACATCATCACCATCCTTATCATCTTCTTCGCCTCCTCCTCCTCCTCCTCCTCCCTCCTGCTTCTTTTCGTCCCCTTCCCTATCACTGCTTGCCGCACCACTAATTATACTCAAAGCGGCGGCGGCTACGGCGGCGGCATCAGCGCCTGCATCTGTCCCGTTCGCTCCTCCTGTGACAGCGGCCGCCGCCCCTCCTCCTCCTCCTTGTTTTTCGTCGGCTTTGTCATTCTTCATGTGCTGGCTACCACCACCACCACCACCACCACTCTTCTTATTATTCTCGAATGCGGGAGGAGACTGCGGCAGTGGGCGAGATTTAGCAACATTGCCGCTACCACTACTTCCACCTCCTCCTCCTCCTCCAGCAGCAGCAGCAGCAGCATTACGACGGTGAGCATTGGCAGGGAGACGCAAACAATGTCTATGAGCCCTATCGGTGCCGCAGTAGCCTTTCTTCGCACGCCGACAGGCCTCGCAGCGCTGGCTGATTCTATTCCGCTTCTTCTTGGGTTTCTGTTTGCTATTGCTGCTGTTGCTCACGCTGCCGCTACTGCTGCTAGCGCTGGCGGCGTTGGTACTACGACCAGACTTTCCGTTCAACTGGGGGGGGTGGAAACCCCGGTTGATCTGCTGGTTTCTCACCCTCCTGCTGCTGCTTAGTCTTCCGGCGAGGGAGTACTGCGCTGCTGCTGATGCTACGGCATATTTCTGTTGCTGCTTTCCATCATCCAACTGCATCATCACTGCCGCTTCTCCGTCATTGCTGTGGGACGCTGCCAGCTGCTCGCGCCTCCTCGTTGTTGTCATTCCTTCTCCGTCGTTGGCGCTTGTTCTTCTCCATCGCACTAGCTCCCCTGTGCCGCATCCTTCCTTCTTCCTCCTCCTCCTCAAGAGCAGCTTGGGCGACAACGGCCAAGACCCCCTCAGCAGCAGCTGCTGACCACCCTCGACGACGAAGGCAGCGGGGATGGGCCCGCTCTGTGCCGCACGAGCCTTTCTTTATCCTCCGACAGACAGCACACCTGGCCTTGGAAAATGACGATGACGATGACGACGAAGAAGCTGCTCGACGACTTGCCCCAGTGCCAGTCGCTGCTGCTGCATCCCCCCGAAAGGAAGATGCGGATGTCGCTCGGTCAGGATGGCGCTCGCAGTAATGGTACGCTCTAGATGTGCCACACCCGCCCTTCTTTGCATGGCGACAAGCTGCGCAGATGTTCGACTTCTTCATTGCGGAAAGAAGCTGCGCAATTGCAAGTTCGTGTCCATTGTAGTCATCATCTTCGCCTTCGTCGTCTTGTTGATTGTAGCTCGCATCATACCCTTCTGGTGGGTAATGCGGTGCAGACTTTACCTCCTCTAGGGGCGGTGGTGATGGAGACGCCGAACCCCTACCCGCTCCAAGTCGACTAAGAAGTAAATAACGATGACGTAACAAAATAAGATGATGAAAATGGAGGCCAATTAGTTGCAAAAGGGATGCTGCTTCGTTGTGAGCGCCTTCCAGAATACCGATAGATTGTTAATGGCGTCGTGGATCGACGATCACTCCGAAAAGAAACCCGATTACTTCAACCACAAATATTTCTGGGTCACGAAGGGAAGAAAACCAACAAATTTTGGTTGCCTTCCTCATATCTCTTGGTCCCTTCTCTCTCCTTCACTCTCTCTCTCTCTCTCTCTCTCTCTCTCTCTCTCGCTCTATCTTCGGGAAAATGAAATAAATAAGGTTGGTGTTCATACGCGAGGAGGTGCTCCGGATTTTCTTCATTAATCTCCTGTTGGTGGCTTCCAAAGTTCTGGCTAGGGTTATTAGTCAAACCTCCATGATGGTTTTGGGGGTTTTCTGGCTCCTATTAAGAACAAAATCCAAACGAGCGGTGAGCGAATTTCTCTTGCGGAGGTAAAAAAGCAAGCCACGCCAACGGATTCAACAGGCAACAGTCTCTAAAATTTGCTCTGCAAGACCAAGGATCGAATGGCCGCAGAGACTCTACCATTTGTTCCGAAAAGAGTGAAAAGTCTTTGGAAGGAATAGCTACCTTCGTATAACTGGCAATCGGGCTATTTCTCAGGCGGTCCTCGTAAGAAGGAAGTATCGTATCTTGTTCCACTAGCTGTGGCGGGGCATCAATATCACTTGTTTGGGAGAGCGCGTACATTCCCCGCGCCGTCTCCCTTCCTTGAGTATCATTTACGATTGACATATCGGCCAGCAGGCGCTTCTCGATTGAGCTCCCGCTTTTATGTTATAAATTCAGAGCGTCAAATTTAAGAGAAACAATCTCGAGATACCCATTAGATGAATCCCTACCCTCCGCAAACTACCCGTTTACCTGCCTGGACTCTGCCCTTGGGCGCGCGGTGATGGCGAACGAGCGCGCGGCGGTCGGCAGAGGCAATGAATTTCAGGCCGAGCACGACTTTCTGAGCGCGAAAAATACCTCTTTTTGAGTTATTACTACATATATTTTGATGTCGCATATTGAATATTGATTGTTTTTTGTCACGATTGGCTTTCACCGATAATGTATGAAGGTCTTGATTTTCCCATGATCTCAGTATTGGGCACGCACGCCCCTTTTCTGTCAAAAAACGCCCTTCATCTCGCAAATCTTCAAGTCTTCAAAAAAAACAGAAGGTAATTTATCACTGCGACAAGACATTCGGCGCTACCTTCCTTCAGCAAGTACAGGTCCCGCTCCACGCTGCTGGAGCACGATGTCGTCGCGACTGGTTGCTGTCAATGAATGTGTGAAGGTTGCCAGCATCGTGGGCTCTCGGAGGCTCTCTATCAGGGAAAAGCTTTCTGCCCTCAGACTTAGGTTGCAGAAGTATGTGCACTTTTACGTCGTCTATTTTGGCATAAGGAGGGTCGGGAAGTTGGCAATCAATGCCGCATTGCTCGCCAACAAAAAATCTACTTATGGTCTTGCTGTGGAGATTCTTGCTACCACAGCTGCACAAACTGCATCGAGAGCATTCACTTGGAATCAAGGCCTTCTTGTCGTTCTCCACCGCCTTACTAAATACACTGGACGAAGGCATTTGTCTTTGGAGGCGCTCGTAGCACTCCATCTCGTCCACAATTATTTTATGACATCGAGGGCGGATTGGATGTCCCCAAGCTACATACGACTTTGGACTTCCATTATACCCGATTTCTCTTTCTCCGATTATATGCAGTGCTTCGGTTCGGATGCCAAGGAATTTCCCCAAGCATTGTCGGGCGTGCTCTCGGATGAGGAAAAGGATAAATTTTTCTCGAAGATAAAGCGCATTTTCCTTGCCCAGTCCAGCGTGGTGTCTTTAATATACGGCATTTCATTGTTATTTTCTGTCCGCAACTCACTTCATCGTAAGAGCACGCTCATATACCTTCTAGCTCGGGTCCCCGACACAACCCTAAGGGTACTGCGGACATCACTTGTGCTGACTATCCTTCCATGTGCGTTGATTTATTACCCAATTTTTGAACAAATTATCGCTGGAAAGAAGGACAAACGCACAATATTGATGAGATTGCGGCATACCATCATCACATCTGCAATTTCAGTTAGCGCGTTCTTACTCGAACCAGAAAAACGATTGAACACCATAGTCGTGTACACTGCATGGAGGATTGTGGAGGCTATGCTCCGTATCGTGTTCAAATCTCTTAGGGATGAAGAAATTGAGGGCAAGGTAAACCCACACAAATCTTCTTTTGTAGACCTCAGGAGATATTTTGGCATCGCACTGTGCACGCTTGGCATGTCAATCTTGTGATTAAATGGTCAATGACGACAATGGCACTGCGAGCAATGATAGTCGTAGATCTAGCAGGCGCAAAATGATGATTTTTTGTGAGCATGTATTTTTGACCATCTAGCCATGTGAACAAATGTCATAGCGAGCTTAGCAAATCACATGGACACAAGTTGTTCGATGTGAAGTCAACAATGTGCAGAAAGCTACCGTACCACCACTAGACCACACATCTAGCATGACATGCTTGTAATGCGTGACTTTTCTTGATTGTTTTGCATGCCTACATGTGTATGCAAGCACCGAGACCCCATCTAACTGTGCATGCAAATGTGTGGCGCAAGTGTGGACATCTGCAAGACATCGTCAGTACGTGCGTGCAGGCATATATGCCCTCTTGTGTGCGATGCGTGAAGACTTATAGACTACGCTACGCACAAGGCAGGCCGCACTTTGGCTGCTTAGCTCTTATTGCTGTTGATCTCTGCACGTACGATTTGTGCTATGTGCGTTGGACTGAAATTCGCTTGTAGTTGTGCGTGCTACATTGCAGGATGCACAATGGATCACTGAGGCTTGGGAAGTCATCTTGCGCTTTTATGTGAAATACGACAACGCTTCTTGTATGTAATTTGAAGAACGTGCACACTATAAGTATATAATGGAGACTATACATCATAGAAAGAAGCAATAAAGATCTTTAGATAGACACTAGTGATCAACATATATGTGTTTTGCGAATTACAATATCATTGATTAAAACTTTCCTTATGCTATCCGTCCATTTGCACACTATTTGGTGGATTGATGCGTCGTTTCTTGGCGATCCTAGAGTGCATGATAGATACCCAGACTGTGAAAGATGTTCATCACAATATTGCACTTAGTGAATGAAATATGTTGTTGTGATAAGCAATTAGAAATCCAGAGCATGATCTAATATTTACCCTCTCTTCTTAGATTGAATTGCATCTCTGGATGGGGAACGACTTTACAGACACGATTTATCATCTTGATGGAAGATTATCGCAGGATCAGCTTGAGTGAATTTATAACACAGGTAAACTGTCTAACGCAAGAAAGAGGCACAAGGTTAGAAATCAGGTGGTTGTTACTTACATTCCATACTAGATGCTCTTTGTATGTCCACCGACATCCCCTCGCTTGGTGCTAAGAAGTTATCATTATAGAATGGGGATGAAATTTTCATGATACCACCGATTTTGCATACGCGATATCATTTAATCCTAGCGAAAATTTTCATATGATTTAGAAGGGGATCGCGCTAAACCTGAATGTGAGCTTTCATTCCACCCATTGTGTGCAGATACCTCTGAGAATATGTTTGTGTGGATGTTTGTGCGCGATGTATATTCTCTCTCTCTCTCTCTCTCTCTCTCTCTCTCTCTCTCTCTCTCTCTCTCTCTCTCTCTCTGTGTGTGTGTGTGTGTGTGTGTGTGTGTGTGTGTGTGTGTATGTGAAGAGAATGTCGCGTTACTTGCTCCCAGTAAGTGTCGTCGTTCGCAACTTGATACCAATACCGATTTAACTACCAGACCAATTTGATACAAATTTCGCAAAACATCGGGAGTCAGGTTCACATATAACCAATTACAGTTGTATTTTAAACTGACCCTTGAGATACGATTAGCATCCCTAAGATCAAGAAACTCAAGCAAGATCTGTAACAGTGTATTAGATGCACAGTCATTTTTAAGCAATGCTGCTTCGCACTTTCACAATTTTTCCATACTTTGCGCCAACCCTCTTCCCCTCTTTCCCATAGGGGCGCATGCATGGTTTCAAGGAAAGGGGAGAAGAGGTACGAGCCTTAGCAACACTCCACTTCAGGTTCCCCAGCCCAGCTATCGGCATCGTCGCATGAAGCCGTTGGATGGATCGGAAGATGGAGCGGGCAAAATCTTCATTATTATAACGAGATATATCCTAAAATATTACTCAGTGTCATTTAGCTGACCGTTTCTGAATTCGAAGTTATTTCTCGTACATGTTCATAAACATGCAGGAAATATCTGATAGAAACGTCCCAGATATAAATTCTGCTCTGCATGCACTACCAAACCATTTTCTTTTCCCGAGCGACAGATTTCCGAGATAAAACTGCGAAATCGGGTGTTTTAATACTGCGACAAGGATGTTTTGGTAGTCGTCCTGTATAAATCGCTTGTGATTAATTGACAACTCAAAAAAGGGCCCTCCGAGCCGGGAGAAGAAAGGCGAGTAGAAGAAATGGTGGCTAGGGGAGACCTCGCAAGCTCGATAAGAGCATGTTTTACAGCAGCCCTAATCACAATGGTCGTTGGAAACGTTGTCAATGTGCGAAGGGGGTGCGCTAGTGTGGCAATAAAACCAGTGATGAAGAATGCAAGATACAGTCGGGCGACTACGTCTCCACCTCGAACTTCATGCTGCGCCATGGAAAGCGAGCAAATCAGACAGATAGGGGGCAATCAAGGACCTGAACGATTGTCCTGGTCTAGCAATTTTTTCAACATAAGAGAAAAGCGCTAATAGTACCATGAACCTGTCGAGACAATCGATATTCCCTTCTAGTCTTTCTGACAAAGTCCATCCCAGTCCTACAGCGAACACATCCCTGATATGATTAGCGAAGAATACAAAATCCTGTTGTCTTAGTCCTTCATGCCCAATACAAATGAATATAACCGTTCGTAACCACCAACGCACAGGTATAGCCCTGCTGACTCGGGGCAAAAGAAAGGTGACGTGGCTGGGTTAATGATATTTAAAGGTACGTTCACGTTGCTGTTACCATGCAAAAGGCGAAGACATGTTGGATTCAACAACGCTTAGTATATTAGCTGAAGCGTTATTTTCTCTCTTCTTTTAGTTTGTACAGGCTCAATGCGTGTGTGCTAACGCTTTACATGTCGTGCAATCTTATCCTATGTAAATGCTTGAAGCAAACACACACAAAACTCTCACACAAACAAACGTGGCGTTTGCATTTGTGTTAGTCTCGATTTCATTGGTGTACATCAGACCAAAACGAATCCATTCATCGCAAATATAATTTCACTGTGAACAGATTCCCTTTACACCTCAACCACCAGAAGCAGCAGCAATAGCAGCAGCAATGACAGCAGTAACCAGAGCACTACTACTAGTTCAAGACTCAACCCGGGCGAGGTACAGGTGCGAGTCAAAGCCGT
>ADNK01001011.1:0-2500 GCA_000320545.1 Bigelowiella natans CCMP2755 | reverse complement strand
CCAATAATGGTGGGAGAACCGTGATCGAACAGCTCTCCATCACCACTCCTGCAGACGCTTTTGTCGTAGGGGGGGGAGAGGCCGGCTTCTCCTCCTTCTCTGTTGGTTATGAGTGCCGTCATGTGCCGATGGTATGCATAAGCAAATTGGCATGGTACATATATATAATTATATTAATGTGTGCATAAATTATTTATCAACTCAATATTCAATGCACACTCACCGTCGTGATCTTGACTATCTTCATCATCGCTATACTTCTTCCTGCTGAGCATCTTCTTCTTCTTTTTCCTCCGGGCCTTCATCCTTTCGCGCTTGGACAGCCTACCTCGTTTCGTGTCAGCCGTAGAAGAGGAGGAGCTGGCAAGAGAGGAGGGGGTTGGTCGCGTCGTACATAGCGGTATCCTCACATCAAAGTGATAGCTTCCATGCTTCGAGTAACGTACCCCTGTTGATGTTTGTGATGGCGGCGATTTAGGTTATATCGAGCCGTAAAAAATGACGCGGATGGAGGTAGGTGGTGGCGGATGTGACGATGATGATGAAGAAGATGATGATGATGATAATGATGATGATAATGATGATGATAATGATGAAGGATGATGATCAAACGCGTGGCGATAACTAACCGGCGGAATGCATGGACTTCAGTTGTGTCGAGATCCTGCGCGCGGCGGTGTCGCGTGAGAGACACGACATAACAACAACGAACCGTCGGTGGATACGACGATGATGACTTCCATTGGCGCTGCTGCTGCCTTCATTGCTCTGGTGAGAATGATAATATCAATTAAATGTCGCTTTCATCTCGATACAAATCCCCCCTTCTTCCCCGCAGCCCTGCCCCCTCCCCACTTCTTGCCCTGTGTCTCCTGAACCGTGGGTGTGAGGAGGCGACAACTAAAACCCATGAAACACACACGCACACAAACACACACACACACACACACACACGCATGCATTCCAGAATAGAACAGAAAGAAAGAAAGGAGGGGGAGGAGGTGGAGAATAATCAACTAACCACGAATCTTACATACCCATCATCATCATCATCAGACGTTAGACTCAGGGGGTCACGACTATTCTTCGCTGATGTCGCATTACGCCGTACTGCTGCTGCTACTGGTCTTGAATTCTCATGATCGTCGTCATTATCACCACCACCACCATCATCATCATCATCATCATCATCATTATCGTAGTCGCGCTCGTGCTGACACTGATGCGCGGTCAACCCCCCCTCCCCTCTTCTTCCTCCTCCTCCCTCTCTTGCAGCTTGGTTGTGTTCTTTGCTAGTATTTTTTGTCGTGTCTGTCGTCGTCGAGCTGAGTATATCGGAGAGCTCGCTAGGGGAAAGTATGCGTCCACAAAACCATTTGCTTTGCTTTTAACGGCAATTACAAGGATGGGGGAGAAAGAAGGGGGTAAAGGAAGTCAATGAAGAAACACACAAAAAAAAAAGAAGCAAACAATAAAAAAACATGGGGGAGCGATCTTGGAATGAAGAAGAGGGAGAGGAGAGCATCGGAGGATGCAATCAGGTCCCTCTAAGACTATGCTGCTACTGCTACTGTTGTTGCAATATGAAGTTCTTTTGCTGGACTGTTGTCCATCATCATCATCATCATCATCATCACCATCACCATCACCATCGATGCCACCGCTTGCTTATTTCCTCCGCTACCTTAATTTCATCGAGCCTAATACGCTCATTAGCAGTAACAGAGAGAAGCGACTTCACCAATTCCTTGAAGTCATTGGACATCTCAATCTTTGCAGCACCAGCAGAATCTCTATCACAGTCGTTGGAGCTGCTCCCGCCTCCTCCTCCCCCCCCTCCTTCCCCCTCTCCCTCTTTCTTCTGTCGCTGCTTCATCGTATGACTATCACGTAGCTGATGGATATGAAACGCCCAAAATCGTGCATAATCACCGCGCACGAGGCACTGAAACAACTTGTCATTGCTTGTTGGCTCCTGGAGAAGAAGGGGTGTAGGAGTGGGGTTAGGGGGGTGGGGGGGTGGAAAGAGTTGAAGACAGAAGATAATAATAAATATTACCACCGTCATCATCATCGATCATCATCACTTGCTTCAATCCACCTCACCGCAGCACCCCACACCGTGTTAGCTAAACAGAGAAATTCGTATGATGTGTTTCCAACGGCCTGCAACTGCTGCTGCCTTCAATGATAACAATACACATATCACCCTATGGCTTGTCATTATTATTATCTATTTTATATGCAGCATGCTACGATATACCAGAAGAGGAGGGTGACCGACTCTCATTACGAAGAGGATGATGCCACTCGACCATATGTCGCATGCGCTTGTGTACGGCCGCTAATGGTGGTGAGGGAGAGGAGAGAGGAGGAGCCATTAATGGGAGAAGAGGATGATGGTGATAATGAAGAGGAAGAACAACAACAACGAGAGCAAGAGAACCTTCGGATTTGTATGTATTGTGTTGTGTGTGTGTGTGTGTGTGTGTGTGTGTGT
>ADNK01001012.1:0-10000 GCA_000320545.1 Bigelowiella natans CCMP2755 | reverse complement strand
GAACATCGTCATCTGCAGTGCTTGTCATGATCGTAATATTATATATATATATATATATATATATATATATATATATGTACATATGTGTGTGTGTCTATACATATACATACATATATGTGTTTGCGTGTGTGAATGTATAGACGGAGACAAGAATACACCCAGAAAGAGAAAGAGAAAGAGAGAGAGAGAGAGAGAGAGAGAGAGAGAGGCCAATCTTCTACCACATTATGCCTCAGTCGTGTTTTATTACATGCATAGGTTGCGGAGTGCGCAGCTCTTGCTCCCGGCGAAGTGTGTTGTTGTGGCCCCAACTGCCAGTGTATAGGGTGTTGCGAACATCTGAAAAAGTAGCAATAACAGTCCATCTACAGTATAGTGTATAGACGACGACGACGACGACTTCAGTATCAAAAATAGCAAAGTTACATGGTAGCCAAAGCAACAGAGATAGTATCCAAGCAGCGGCAGAAAGATTGATATAACTGCAATCACTACACCTATTGTTAACGAATATAACAATCATCAGATGCCTTCAAACTCTACTTCATAGCGCACATCTAGACACGCCACGGAGCAAAATACTTCGATCAGTTACGCTTCTTTGGCTGTTGTTGTCGCGCGACACATTAAAAATCCAATAGTACATGATGAGCGATATCACTCCGATGCGTACTTCGTACACGCTTGCAAAATTGAAGTGATATTGATAGATTGATGTACGATATTGATGGATCGATGTACGATGCACATCGTGTATGTTCGTCGGACAACGCTGCTTTGCCGCTTGTATTTTCAAATATCATCAGCATTGTGGAGCTGTAAGTATATCGTACGTGCATTGCTATATTGTCAAATGATGAATGGGGTGTAAGAAATAGCGCTGCTAGCAGAGTTGTTGCTCTTCAAATTAGATTCGAGGCTTCATTGTAAGCGGCTACCAGATGTCGATGCCAGTTAGGCATTTAGTGCTGCGGCGTTATTAGAGCACACTGTGTGTGCACAAGCACATGTAGCCATGCTAGCATGTATACGCACCGCAATGATGCATGGTGCGCTATGGTTATTACATGCTTGTGTGCATGTCTAGATGTCCATCTAGCCATCCATAGCTACCTAGCTAGATTGATAGATGAGGTGTAGCGCGAGGCTTTTTGTCATTTCTTGCAGATTGATTTGATCTAGCTAGCTAGCTATATAGTTGATAGGGACCTCATTCTGCATTTCTAAATTTGCTAGTTCTAGAGTTTGCTGTAAATTGAATCATGCATGGTTGCGCAAATATGATGACAATGATGCAACCTAGCAACAAGTAGCATGTACCGCAGATTGAATGCACAACGCTGACTTGGTTGTTACATCGGGAGCGTTATGATGCCTTGCTGTGGTTGTGCGCAGACGGTGCGTATTGCCCAACTGTAGTGCATATGGCTGTGCAGCAAAAGCAAGGACATAGCCTGCTGCTATTGCAAGTACATATGTCGTGAGAATAACTATAATGAAGCGTGTGTACAAGTACTATCTGCTGTAGCTGATTACTTTTATTGTTATTGGGTGCGATGTTGCAGGCTATATATATTTATAATCGTCACATAGTGTAGTTGGCACCTAGTAACTATTCAGATTAGATATCTACAATTTAGTTCTCGTTGATGTTGCCGGACTAGTGTTTGTCTGAAAGCGTTATTTTGAGCCCTTTGCTTCTTCTTTTTGCTTTCCCTCTTCCCTTGGGGGCATAGCAGCTACGGATACGAGGTTGATGCAGTACCGGTTGCCTGTTCAAAAATTTGAAGTAATCAATAATAAGCGATAGTTAATTTTATGCATACGACGGATTATCAACAATAAGTATATTTACTACAGATATTGCGGCCGACCATTTTTGTCTGGAAGATTGTGACCAAGATGAGTACCAGCGAGAGACACGGCCTCGCCGTTTTTCAGACATCGCATATCATCCCAAATCACTTCTTCGTCCCGGAATGATGGCCACCCGTGCGCTATACTTTCTTTTAGAAAATCTTCGAATGATCTTCCTAATAAAAGACGGTCATCTGTCTTAAAACGAACCAACAGACTGGCATCTTGTGCGTGGGAGGATACCGATTGGCGCACGGAACAGTGGCTTTCCTGTCACGGAGTCGTAGTACGTCGTCGGATTATTCTTGTCAACCTCATCTTTCCACTTAGTTAGCATGAAGTAGCCCGAGTGCTCGGCATAATGGCGGTTGTAGCAGCAGATTTCATTCGCTTTGTCCCAGTTACAGCCCCACCTTAGCGGCTTCACGGGCGGTGTCTCGGTAGTACCGTTCTTTTTCTTGCTCATTACGCTCTCATCGCAGGTGAGAGGGTATTTTCCGCTGGTGGATGCAGGCTTGTCTCCCATGTCTCCTTGTAGCAGCGTCTAAGTGTTTTGGAATCTAGTTGGGGGAGGAAGGCGTGGTCGAGTCACAAAAGTGCAAATCACGCGTTTGTACCGAAAGGTCAGAAAAACAGTCAATCGTGGGGAATTCCTATGTGCGACAACAAACTGGACGCCGAAATAACTGGATATCCCGTATCTGAATCATCGAATCTCAGGGCAAGGAAGCAAGGTTGGTATGTAAGACTTTTGGATTCTCTTCCGTTCCAGTCTCATACGATGTTTCCGGTGCAAAATAAGTACTAATTATTTCCTGAGATTGCTGCTTCCTCTAATTCGGAGTCTCTTGCCACCACTCACGACAGAAATCGATGGTAGACAAGAATCGCATAGCATTTCGAACAACTTCAGCGACTTATCAAATTCGCAGGCAATTATTCAAAATGTAAAGGTTCCATTTATAGCCGGTGAATTTTTGCCGAATTCCCCTTACTATCTTTGCCTGTGTTCCATGAAGTACGACAATAAGTAGTGCTTGTCGCTGGTAATGTTTTTGAACATTCTTTCCGCTTCCGACTATCTTGCAGCCTCTCCCAATTAAGATCCGCTCCACCCCCTCCACGAGCAGTTCCTGCCACACTGAACTATGAGGAAGCGCCAACCTAGAGACACTGTCATCAGGGACTCTCTGATCGATTCATTTTGTTACCTTCCTCTCGAGGATATCTTGAGGTCAACGCAAGAAAATTTAGTTTCTTCTTCAATAGCGAATGTAGCGTTTTCTGACGTGACGCTTACCTTTCTCCATTTTCCATCGTCGGTGCAGGTCTGAAAGGGTGTCAAAAGAGTGGCAACGCGCTGCAAGAAGTAATAAAGTGTGGACTGTCCAATGTGAAAAACTTTGGCATGACAAGGTGGAAACTTTCCGAACGAAATACCGATGGTGTTGGTACCACGCTGCAGCGTGAGCAAAATCAGTTATGCTTATAATCGTAAATAAGATCAATTTACAAGATAAGGACCAGAGTCAGAGAACTTGCAATAGTTTGATCTACTGAGACAATCCGTTGTCGTTGTCGTCGTCATCATCATCATCAATCGCCCATAATGGTAGAGGAGTTGTTCACATTTTCCAGAGTATTCAGCAAAAATGATGCACGAGTATTATACTGATTGTATTTTATTGAGACCGACAAAGATGGGCTAGATTTTTCATGTTCTATCATAAAGCTGTGCCATTTACAATGTTCTCTATCGTATTGGTCATCATCATATATATTAGGAATATGTGCCGAACTCCATCCGAAAGCTGAAAGAAAGGTTTTTATCCCCCCCCCCCCTTTCTCGTTTTCTCAATTACATCCCTTATGAAAACCATCAGGAGTGCAAGGCAAGCATACGTACAGTCGATCAAAGATTCAAATCGGCAATGGATGACACTTGAGGAACTTACAACTTTCCAATGGCGCTTTCGATTTAAAGAGAGCGCGGGCAGCCACTGGATGCAGGTGACTCTCTTTCGTGCTGACTAAGTAACGATGATGACGAGGATGGTAGCACTGAGAAAGGGGGGGTCTGATTCTCCGCGGGCTTATTTTTGTCAACTGCCACTATTGACTAGCTTCCGTTTACACCTTCATCATCTCCATCTTATTCAGATCGATCCCTACTGGTCTCATGACCATAAAAGCTCTAAAATCGCTCAGACAATCATTCGAAAGGTCAGCTGCTGGTAGCGTATGGCCAAGAATTGATGGTGGTTCGAATTGAGTTTTCGATTATAATGACAGTGTCCTGCAAGATTAACTAAAAGCAGGGATGATATCAACAAAATGATCATTAAATGATAATGTCACCCTTCGAAGCGTGCGACGGCCAAAATCTCGATCTGCTCAGTACATTTAGTTACGTGCGTGTTGTGTGTGTGTGTGTGTGTGTGTGTGTGTGTGTGGGATGTCGTCGGATAATCGTCAGTTTGAGAAGAATGGTACCTTGAAGCGCCTCGACGACTTGGAGGCTATGCGCATGTTTGAGTCCACGGTTTCTGCTACTACTACGGATGATGATGACAATAATGAGATGGTAGTAGCAGTAGTAGTAGTAGTAGTAGTGGAAGTGGTGGTGGTAGTAGTTCTAGAAGATATGTCTCCATTATAATCAAAAGATATTGCTTGCACGTGCTGCTGCTGCTGCTGATGATGATGATGATGGTTCTACTGGTTGAGTTGAAATATCTGTTCTTCCTTTCAAATAACCGTCATCACCTTGATCGTGACGAGCTGTTGATTTACCGTAGGAGAACTCTTCCTCTTCCTCCTCTTCCTCCTCTTCATCGTCGTCTCCTCCTTCCGGTTTCATGTGGAAGATCAAAGAAACAGCGGCAAACGGGCTGGTGAAGTGTATTCAGGTAACTTCACAGCCATGACCACCACAATGTGCATGCTGTAGTTGGATTTGATTCAACGATGAATAACCGAATAATGACATGGGTCACAAGCCTCCTCTCAAAATTATTCGTTTGTACAGTATTGCTGTTATGTAACATAACGATGATGCCTTTTGTTGCCCTTCTTCACTAATGCACTGAATTTGCGTTCGTCGACCTGACTATTTCCTCACGTAATTATTGCAGGTCAATCACTTTCCCAGCTACGTCGCCTCGAGGCATCCAAAGAACTGGGTATTGCGTCTGTGTGTCGTTGAGTATTTGCTTGCACAGATACAGAAAGTATTTACAATGATGTCATGTCCCCCATGAAGTCCCACCACCGTCTCCTAATCTTTCGCATATCCTACCGACGACAACGCAGGGGTTCATAATGCAATCCTGCTGGGTGCTGCTCACGTCTTTTCCGATGCCAGCCCAAGGGCACGATGAGCTCCTCGATGACAACAAACTGGTTCCTGTCCTCTCCACTCCCTCCTTCTCTGTATTGTGTGTGTGTGTGTGTGTGTGTGTGTGTGTGTGTGCTAGAGAGAGAGAGGGAGAGAGAGAGAGCGAGAGAGAGAGAGAGAGAGAGAGAGAGAGAGAGACTCTACATTTCCCTCCTCTCACTCTCTTCGTCCATTTGATCTTGGCTGTATGGAGTGAACGAGTTTTTCCTAACAATACCCCGAAGGCGGTGAGCGTAGACGATCAACTTGACGAGGTGCAGCGCTACAACTATGGATTTGCTCCTGTGGGGGGGGGGGACGTAAATAGAGTAATGATGCCAACACTATTAACGACGACAGCAATAACAATAGCAACATAAGAACGATGTAGAGACTCTAAGTTATCGGTCCACGACTTTAAGCCGATATATGTCGCAGGAATCTTTGTCGCTATTCTCCGCAGCATTCTAATGATAAAGAGTATATACATATAATGTTCGTGTATCCTTGCGAAATGATATGCTCTTGTCTCGGAGCATCTTCGCCTACTTTTGCCCTCTCGGAATTTCTAATGAGCTGAAATTATCTTGCTTGGAATAAATTAATGGATCATTTCAGGAAGGCCTGATTGAGTGTATAGTTAGTGTATAGTTACTTGTTCTTCCTCTCCTCTCTCATCCCCCCTCCTCGTTATCAACACCCCCTCCAATCATCAGGTTATTCTAAACACGGCAAATGGCCCAGTGACGGTAAGAGGAGGGGATTTAACATTGTTACGTAATCGGAGGGAATTGACGCTGAAAGAGAATGCGCTTCATTCTGTTTTTTCGATTCGCTTTTCCGTGTATAAACAGGTCCCATTCGAGAACCTCGCACAGCATTTGAGTAGCATGCTTTATGGCGACGACGATGACGACGACGAGGATGATGATGACGAAGACTATGTTGCTGATGAAGGCGGGGAGAGTGATAATGACGATGATGATGATGATGATGATGATGAGGATGAGGATGGGGATGATGAGGAAGGAGGGGACGATGGGGATTGCAAGATGCCGCAGCGTAGCAATAATGCAGGAATAGCAAGAAGAGCTAGAATGAGGACGAAGGTGACGGATGAAAAAGAAACTGAAGGCGAAGAAAACTCCCAGGATAACAACGATGACAATGTATTAACGATAATTGATTTACTTAGCTTTTTTACGTTGTTTGTTTCACATAATTATATAATAATAACTGTCACATCCAGGATATGCTCCCAATCTCCAGCACTCGCATGACGATGACGTCGCGCTATTACCTCAGACAGCGCCATCAACAGCAGCCACAACAGCAGACTAATAGCAATGATGAACGCAAAGGGACTGCCGCTCGGAAACGACGTCGTCCTGATCGATAATATCATTATCATTCAATGCTCGCATAGGCCATACAGGGCTTCCATCACAACTAGCAAGTAATTGTAGAGAATATAGGACAGAATATGCAACGGCTAACGCAACAGTACATTTGCATGCACACCAGTTTTTTCTCTGATTGTGCGTTTCTAGCTAAAGCTAGAGTTGCAATGTTTACAGCATGAGGCATTGGCAACATTGCAGTCAATTCAAATATCTGCAGAAATAATGCATATCGCTCGTGTGGTTCTTGGGCGCTGGCCAGCATCGTGGCGGTGAGCATACAAAGTGTCTGCTGAAGCTGTACGTCATAGCTACATTAGAATGATGATTGGAAAAAATAATATATTCATTACATCTGTATATGTCTCACATAGCGGTATCTTGCAGCAGCGCGATGCGATGTACATGGCTGCATGAACGCATGCTAGCTTTTGTTTGTCACAGAATTAGAAGGTTTGCTGCATCTGCAGTTACGTAAGGGCGCTGTCAAAATTTCAACATTTCGGCCAGCTGCGCGTGGCGAGTAGTGTGCATCTGATTCGCTGCGTCAAGCATGCAGCAGGAACATCCGACTTCGGAATTTCAACTTCGGAGCTCATCGTGTGCATGGTTAACCGCGTGTACAATCTATGATGCACAGTACGACGACAAATAACTAGTTGAAAGGAGCGGTAGAATCCTTGAAGTGCTTCTGCTTGTTCTTTTTGAATCTGAGAATCACAAAATTTGAGGATTGAGGATTTGAGGAGGGTTTATTGAATTCAGCGACAACTCTCTCAAAACATAACATCTTATTTCACAGATGTATATCATGCCTACCAGTATTATACACACACAAATATATATAAAAAATTATATTTAATAAATATATATATATATATATATATATATATATATAAATAGTTAAACACAGACACACACACACGCTACTATATGCGCAAGGGGGGGAGGTTGCTTGCATGACGCAACTACTGCCACCTATCCATATATAGTTCTAATGATTATTTTGAGTTATTATTAGTACCCCATTTTCATGAATCGCTTGTTGGCCTCCAACACCTCCTTGCGGTTCTTTTCGTTCCGTTTGGACCTCTGCTGGTATCCCGGAAGTCCAATCGCACTTTAACAACAACAACAACAACAACAACAACAACAACACCCCATGATGAGAATGGCGCTGCTAGATCCAATGGAGACGATGGTATGTGGACGACGCACACGACGATCGATCGGTGATGTATCCCCCGATGAACAGTGCAAAAGAGAAGAAGAAAAACGGTCAAAATCACAAGCAAAAGAAAGATGTGTTGATGGAAACACAGGATTGATTATGTGCATGAATCATGGTGGGAAACGACGATTCCAGGGAAAGCAACAGGATAATAAAGCTAGATAGTAGTCGTTGTCAGTACCGATAGTCACGTATCATCTTGATAATCAGGTTGGTATTTCGTGAGTCAGTCGGCTTTAGGTTCTATGTTGTTATTATTAAACCATTGTCATCAGAATATCATGTGATATATATATATATATATATATATATATATATATATAGGCAGAGGAGGGGGAGGAGGGTGGGAGATGATTCCAACAGCACTCAACGGTGGAAGCACAAAAACAAAGAACCAACGCAAAAGGGCTGTTAGTTTCTCGAAGACTTCTCCTCCTCCTCCTGTCTCTTGGATTGTGATTAAGTAGGTTTTTGACTTTATACCTGTTTGTAGTAGCGCACAAGCGATCTGTGACCGATAACACGGCCATCCTTCATCACAATCTCTCCTAAATCTGTCAGCTCTGAAGCCATGCCTTCGAGGTCTTTCTCACCCCCAATGGCAACGACAGCTGAAGTGTTTGCTGCCGACGCTTTCGTTTCCCCTTGGGATGGAGAGCCTATGATGAGAGCAGGTGAGACGTCATCTTGAGTTGATCGGAAAATATCAAATACGTGATATGAATTGGTTATATGCGTGTGTGCTACAGATGCATCGCTATTCTGTTTTCGTACGCGCCACGACACATTTATACTCCTGTCTGCACACACCGTCTTCTTCTCCACCATCCCCATCCTGTTCGTTGCTAGCCTTTGATTTGTCGGGTACTTTGAAGAAACTGCTGTACTCGTCCTATAATTATTTCAAGCACACCGCCCTTTAATTGCGCTGGTCAACGCAATTTACATGAATGCTAGCGCGTGTACATGCCAGTGAGAGTTTTCATTACCACATCCTCTTCATCCTCGAACGAAAGCTTGCAATGGCTGACGTCTCTCTACAAAAAGTAAGGAAAATAAATGGTTAGGAAACAATCGTCAGCGAAGAACAGAACTGCTGAAACTTAATTATTATTATCGTCGTCGTAGCTATCATCTATCAACAACCATGTGTTGGCGGACTGCTTCAGTATCCTTAAATAGATGGTTGCAGTATAAACACTGGTGACCGATGCCAACCTGCGACGATGATGGTATGGACGATGATGATGATGATGATGATGATGATCGAGGAAGCAGCAGCAGCAGCAGCAGCAGCAGCATGTTCATATCCTCACGGAGTAGTTCAGGAATATCGCTGAAGTACTTTTGTTAATGTACGTATGTCTCAACATATCGTTTGCTATCATAGCCTTACACACACACACACACACACACACACACACACATACACACGGAGAGAGAGAGAGAGAGAGAGAGAGAGAGAGAGATGGCGGAGCAGCAGATAGATGCCTTGAAAGGAAAGGCGTATTCGTCATTAGAGTTGTGAAATTACTAGTAAAAGTCGTAACGAACTACACACCTTCTGCCCCAGGTACATCATCAGATTCTCAACAGAGACCAGATATTGTGCGTAAGGAATGTAGAAGCTGTGACTCCTCAGCATGTGATTCAGACACTCCTCCATTGTCGCGGCGCTACCGGATAGATTTTAAGTCAATCTCAAATAGGCATTCGTGGCGATTAATTCACCGGTTTTCATCAATGTGTTTATTAAGTATCACCTCTTGTTGATGAATTCACCGATTATCATTATTGTGTTTATGTAATGTCACCTCTTGTTGCAGAATAGGCAGTGCTGAAGGGGCACAGGTTTTTTCTCTTCCTCTTTCTCCTTTATCTCTTTCTCTTTTCCTTCTTGTTCCATCACTTCATTTTCTTTTCTCTCTTCTATTCTCTCTTTGCCATTCAATTTCTCTTTACGACCAGCAGGTTGATCAGTTTCTATCCGACACTCTTGGCAAGTTGCTTTAGAACTTTCACGTGTGAGCACGTTCGGTGTGGAGGATTGAGATGATGGCCCGGATCGGTTGGCCGCCTTTTGATTTTAATATATATATATATATATATATATATATATATATATATATATATATA
>ADNK01001013.1:5000-22296 GCA_000320545.1 Bigelowiella natans CCMP2755 | reverse complement strand
TATCCATCTTAATTGAGATGACGAGCTTTCTCGTGAAGAGTGTCGAAACACGATGGTGGTCAATGTCTACTACTACTACTACTACTAGTAGTAGTAGTAGTAGTGCTACTGATAAAGTAAATACCCAATGTTGTTGGCTACGGAGATCTTTGTCGAGCAGTAATGAGCGCCACCAATCGCGTTACAGCCGTCGTACGAGCCGTAATTCTACCAAAATCATCATCATTATCATCATCATAAGCATCGTGTTTTCGGCGGTGGAAAGGAAGAAAAAACAAGGTTTCAGTAGAGGCAAAGGAGTATCAGGAGGGTGTTCTAAAATGAATGCAGGGAGGAACGTAAATTATTCTTCATGGATGACGAATCGAGATATATCATGGATACAATGCAATGCGATTGAGGGGGGAGGAGAGATTCTATGAACAAACTTCCTACGCCTGTGAATTCGTTTCGTCTTTGCGTTGCGGCGTCGACGCGAAAATGATGAGACAATGGCATATCGCAGATTTATTTATTGTGTGGAACTAAACACCTTCAGGTGGCCGCCCAGGTAAGAGAAAGCACCCCACCCTTTCGACCCCCTTCACGATTTACAAGCCATAAATGTTTGCACAAAGTGGGGGGTGTCATTCACAAATTTAAATTTATCACTCATATACATTGTTAGCACTAACTTTGTTGCTCCCAGCGACAGTATGGATTTTGTGGTTAAGACAACGGCCGCAAGTGTTTGGGTGGAACTAAAATAGGCCTGCAGAGTAACCACAAACGCTGTTAAGAGACCAATTAGAGGCTCAAAACAATGATGCGCAAATATTCATCATATCAACAGAAGACAGAAATAACACCACCATTCCAGGTCAAGTGTGACAACGACCTACCTCCAGCAGCCTCATTTCAACCTCGGGATTGAGAAGAGATAGAGCAGTAGATTCGAGACCCCATTCACAGAGGCTTTCCCGACATACAGTGCTCAGGTCTCCCAGTCCTGAATTACTGCACTTCGCCATGCACGTAACCACGTTGAAATTAGGGAGGATTTTCATTGCGGAGAGTTCAGCACATAATATCCCACACGCCCCTTCTGTGGTCTTTGCTCCCTCACAGATGGCTGCGGGGCTTTGGGCAGCTGTTTGATCATAAAAACAATTTAGATCGCAGAATGAGCGAATGAGAGGAATGGAATGTGCATTGATGGAAAAACGAACCTGCTGGGAAAAGAACAAGGGAGAGGATTAATCCCCTTAAGAAACCAGATTGGGTTGCGAGCATCAGGCTACAGCTTCTTCTCGTTTCCTCGAGCTTCGAAAACCTGGTCTCCCAAAAATAGAACCTTCGATGCTCTATCTTCTCTATGCAGCTCACTCGTTTATTACCCCCCGTCTCCAAATTAATGGAATAATAATAATTCCGGTCGCCGCTGTAGTTGTGGGCGCGCCCAGATGTGCACAATCGGGGATCATAGAAGCGTTTAATAAGGTGATAAATACCCTACGACATCCACAAGAAACTCATACTGGAAGAAAATCGGAGGGAAAATCTGTCCGACTGGCTGCAATTCGGATCGCATACCGGTAGTTCGGTAGGCGGATTTGCATGGAAAAGGCATGGAAAAGTACTACTTCTTTACTAATATTCGACAAAATCTACATGTGAAAAATGCACTATGCGACTTCCCTAGAGCCGACAGCAGGGTCACATTGCAGGCCATTCTACAAATAAACCCTCCCGCGAAACAGCAAAAGTTTCCTGGGAAAAAATCGAAAAGCCATATGGGAGTCAACCCCGCATCGTTGTCGCAATGGAGAATTAGTCGGTCATGAACTCAGCGTCTATCGAAAAGTGGGAACACCAACACTCCTCTTCTTCCAAACAACCCATGCACGTGCGTGGTAACATGGACTGACTCATCACATGTACACTGCAGTTCGGCTGCGATGCTCTCCTGCGACAGCACACAGGGCTTCAAAACCGACTTTCCGAGTATCCTTTGGACCTTCACACCCCCGCAAACTCTTCCAAAAAATCGATCGGAATGAACAAGGTCTGACGACGAAGAACCAAAACAAATGCGAGAAAGGAGGAGTTACAAAATCGGGATCTTTCTTTTTAATCTTCACTGTGAACCTATGTTTATTCCTAGAGAATGCAGAACTCCCTTTCGGGTGAATACTTTGCGTCTTGTAGTTTAAAGTTTTGGTCGGGTTCCTGTAAATTATCACGATTCGACTTTTCTTCGATTCCAGGGGAAAACTGCTCAAATGGAAAAAGTGAGGGATAACCATGTCATGGGCAAGATGATATATCAGCGTAAATTTTTCTTTGAGGAGGTTTGCATATATTCTTCTCTTCTCACAAGCCAAGTTCAGACCTCATGAAATTAATTTTATTTCAGTGGCAAAAAAGGAACTCCACGAAGGGAACACTTAAAGAGAACAAAAAATCTGGAAAGGAGAATCAGAAAACTACAACTGCCGCAACTGTAGTCCTCGTAGAAAAATCGCCATCTTCCTCTACTTCAGATAAGTTGAAGGTCCATTTCAAATCGTTGCGTTGGTGTAATACTAGTTTTTATCGTTAATCTTTGTTGCTTTGATAGTCCTGCACAGGTGTGCATCACCCCAAATGATCTTTATTCTTTATTTCTTTGGTAGTCTTTCAAACGTGCGAATCTAAATGAGGATATGAAGGCGGGATTGGGGGGATCTTCAATTGATGAGGTGCAGGAGAATACAGATGAGGCATCCAAGGCGACGAAAGAAGTGAGGGAAGAACGAGTGGTAAAAGCGGAAGACCTACAAAATAAGAATGAGGTAGAAGAGGTGCGAGAAGGAGAACAGGAATATGAATGTGTAAGAAAAGGCCTAGATATTACCACCCATGTTGATACCGCAGCGAAGGTGCAGAAAGAAGCACTTACGATGAACTTCCAGACAGATATGAATGTGGATGAGCGATGCGAGAAAGGGAAAAAGGAAGGGAAGGCTGAATCAGACAAAGCCTGTTCTACTGTCATCCTCGATACTACGCTTGCTGCCTCTTCTACTTGTTCTACGAATCAGATCGAGGTACCCTGCATGCCCGTATTGCTCCGAAAACATCATTTTCTACGGTGTGCATTGGTTTAGAACGCAAGAACAACATAAACTATGATAGGATGCTTGCTGCTAAGGGTAGACGCTGTTCAATCCATGCTTTGATTGCATTCATGGAGTTTTAAGTGTCTCTTCTTCTTTTGATTCTTTTCCCTAACTTTTACAGACTAAAATTACTGGGTCATCTGAAGAGGTTGTAGCTATGTCGGATGATGGAAAAAATGTGTCTGGTGAGATGCAGAAGGAGGATATAATTGAGATATCTACCTCTACAAGTGAAGAAGAAGGAGATGATGAGCAGGAACAACACAAATTGGAAGAATCGAGAGCCTCGATTATTGAAAACGAGGAAGAACAGTATAGAATGCTAGACCAGGAAGTCAAGGATACGATAGATCTCAACGTCTCGCACAAGGAAACTACACCGAAGGAGAATGTGGTGTATAGGCCCGAAGTGATGACACCATATGGTATTGGATACGTGGAGGATGAGGAGAAAAGCAATGGTATATTAAAGGTTGTTCTCAGCTTTGGATCAGCCTATATTCCCAGTACTCAGGTCACAAAACGCACTGTAGCCACACCGTGCGGTGTAGGAGTTGTAGAAGCTACCGGCGTGGGTGCTCAGGGAGCAGCATCGATGCGGAAGGTGCCTCTCTCCTATGGAACGGTCTACATCACCGAAAAATCGAAATTACCCTCAAACCAGAATCGAGGCAAAAATACCGAGGAGGAGAAGGAAGAGGAGAAGGAAAAAATAGAAGGAGACTTTGGGGAAGAACGAGAGGAGAGTGAAGAGGAGAAACAGCAGAAGCTCGAGGAAGAAGATAAGGAGGTGGAAGGAGAGTCTACGCAGGAGGAATCACAAAGGGTGCCGCTGGCTGAAGATAGCAAAAGTGAAAACGATGGCAGTAAGATTAGATTAGAAGACTTTCTTTCTGCGAATATCGATGGAGATCACGGCCCAGGTGCAGTTACAGTAGCGGAATAACATATCAAAATTATTTTATTTAAATATCATAACAACAGATGGATAGATTTAGGGGAATTTATATCGAAAGTCGTAATCGATAGATCATCAAATAAAATAGGTTGGTCTGAAAGCGAGTACATAGATAGCTTTTGTTCAGCAGCATGGCTGGCATGGACAAGAGCACCTATGCTTTCAGCGCTAAATTTTGCAAATTTCTACAAAAAATCTGGCGGTGTCAAGACAGATACCATCTCTTTTGTGACATGGTGGAACTTGACTGAAGTTCACAAAGTACTCTATTCCCCATTGTAATGTAAACAGAGCGTGTATACAAGAAGAACAGGTTTGGAATGGCTTCGACTCGTTACTTACGATGTAAGAATGTTGGGTGAAAATTAAATTATGAACGTCATCTTCCCCTTTATTTCAATCCCCATGCAACACTATACAGATTGCACACGCTTATGTGTTAAATAGTGTTGTTTAGAAGTGTGTGATTGTGGTATGTGTCTCAATGATGCCTACGATGAAATGTGTCATCTCAAAGAAACTGAATCCTTTCTTACTACTCTCAGTGCACAACAAGAAACTCTACTACGCACATGATTACAAGTCGCTAAACATAGAGAAGTTACAGAGCTTTGAAGCCAAAATCTCGTCACTGGATAAAGATCATGGTCATGATAATCATAATGGTAGCACAAATATTGGTAGTTGGAGGATGGATATGAACGTGGTAGTGATCCTGCTCTCGAGTATTGAACGCATGGCCATTAGCTGGGATGCCACGGAGTTTACAATCAGAGTGAAGGAGGGTAATCGCGGTCGCAACTACAAATTCATGTGTGGCAGGAAGTCTCAGCTTAGAGACGCTCTACATAACATAATCCATCCACAAAGAACTCCAAAAAGACCTTCAATAAATGACCGTGCAGCATGAAAGTAACAGAAGGAAATGGATTGATGTTGAAGGATGGGAGCTACATTAGCATGTGCAAAAGTAGAACCAATTGGAATTTAAAGATTACAAAGGGGTGGCAACAGCACAGCATTTACATGTGTCACATGATGTCGGACACACGCACGTGCCGCTGGACCAGTTCAGTACACGTGCACGGATGGTGCACATGAATCTATCAATGCGATGCGCATGCGCTTCACACGTGATTTGCACGTCAACAGAGTTGAAGCTGTCACATCTAGGTCATTGTCATGCAATGAGGGTTGCTAATTTGCCGCGTGCATGATCTAGTGATGGCTGGAGTAGCCACGCTAGCACGTGCATTCATGCATTCATGTGTCTTCAATGAGAGGTGTCATGGTGTCATGGTCCAGTGGTGCTCACGTCACACATTCTAGCATTGTGGATGCATCACATTTGTCACTAGCTTGATCGAATCGTACAGCAGCCAAAGCAGTAGCCGATGCGAGCAAGTCTGGACGTTGTGCTGTCGCCATGTGCATCGCGTGTGAGTGTCTGTCACTTGACGAGCGAGCAAGCTAGCAACTCCAGAACTGTCCGTGGTGGATGGGTGGGGTGAGTGGATGTTGGCGCGATTTCAGCAATGAGCGTGGTGATTTCTCTGTGAGCACTCATCCGTTCTCATCGAATTTGCACTTGATGATTGGACTTTCAATTTCGTTGGTGTCACTCTGGATCTTTTGACTTCCTGTTCACATTCCTGACAATGTGTCGGGAGGACTGGAGGAATGGGTGAAGCAATGATTCCAATCAATGAATCTGGGAATGCATGCTAGCACATGTGACCAATCTCAAAGGATCATGGGATGTGCTAACTCATCCATGTCCTCTTCAATCCAGGGAGAATGGAGAATGGACAATGGACAATTGAGGGCTCGAGAAATGCTTTTTTGCCCTCCGCACCGTTTCGCTTCCGAAGTTAGTTTGGATTTTTCAAATTTGAGAGGAAACGCAGTGCTAACAGGACGATGTCTGAGGGGAAACTGTTGTCGTAGGGGTAGAATTGGAAGGATGTCTGCTTCGCATTCCGAGTTCCGGACTTCGGAATGTCGTGAGTGTGAAACTGGGCAAAGCTCCATGTCTCTTGCAGGCGAGGATGTCCTGCTTCGTCTACCTGCGACAATAGCTTTGTGCCATGAATTGGTAAAATGTATGACATTATGACATTGGGCGAATTTGCCAGAAAAATCTTGCCGACTCATGTGCAACAAATTACAACCGACGCCCCATGTTGCCTATCTCCCTTGCCCTCCTCCTTGCCTTGACCGTCACTTCGAGGTACATTGCCCTCTCTTAATCAAATTCTTCTCTTAGCTTGTGTTGTCTCTGGCTCTTGTTAACTACAGAGTGGAGGCTATCCAGGTAGAGACTGCTACGTATCTGTGTGTCCAGTATGCGAACAACGATTTTCCCTCGTATCACCTCAATACCTGCCGATTAAATGGTCTCGGCCCAATCGAGCACTCGATGGAAGGTTGGACGCAAGCCGGGAACATTTGGAAACAGTTCGATTGCCACAACTGCAACAACGCGTCTACTCTCGCACCTGCGAATGTGACCCAGGTTAAACTGACAACATCGACATCCGAAGTTGCAATTGCAGAAGGACCTGGAAATGACATGTTCCCATGCTGTTATTACTCGAAGCCAGAACACAGTTACATTGAGCCTATGCAAGGTGTAGGAGAAAATCCTGCCGTTCATAGTTCATGCGAGGAGACTTTCGAAGGGATGACACTCTTCGGGTCCTGGATGATGGACAGCATGTATAACTGCATTGCCTTTGAGTATCAGATGTAGACACACCATCACCAACATTCTGTCGAAAATATTCTTCGAACTTCAAAAATGATAATACATGATAATTCATGGAAACATGTATCAGGACATTAAACCATCACCCGATTATGCACTGACAACGCCACGAAACCGAATCATTGCATGTGACCAAACAAAATTTTATGTCATCATGGCAGTTGAATTAAGTCAAGGCTCTCAGCTTGCATACATTTCACGACTGCATGCTGTGTAGCCTTTGTCATCACCATCACTGTCTAGCTGTGCAGCTCATCACACCACACAATATGTGGGCACCGTGAGTTTCGCTCGATTGCGCTATCTAGCTATGCTAATGAGACAGATGTGATGATGTGATTAAATTAAATCTTTTCAATTGTCATCCTAATGTAGTTATGTGTGCATGTCTGCTGGATTGTAGCGCTTGCACGAAATTTGATGCATTGATCATTTTGGCATGACTAGATGATCGAACACACATGAGACCATGTTGTGTGGTTTGTTTCAAAACAAACAGTCCTCTCTAGCTCTGCCAAACATCAAGCGCTGGTTGATGGGAACGGCAGGATTATTACTTTATTCAAATAAATTTTCATGTCTGATTTCAGCAAATTGTTTTTGATGCATTGTGGCAGCTAATGCTAAACACGGAATTTAACTACACTATTCTCAATTTTCAACAAGCTCTTTCAGTTGTCCATTTTCCGCCATTTCCTGGTCATGAGAGATTCGTGAGCATGTCGTATGCACAGATACGGTAGGACAAATAATCTTGTGGACATCAACACTCACAATTTACACGCACATTCTTTTACACGTACGACGCAGCAACTACCGTACAATATTACAATGAATACACTATTGACATAACTGACAACGCTTCATTACGCCTAACGTACTACATCCTACTATAGCTAACGTAAAATGCTAAAATACCGCGACGATGTCACATCCTCCTACGAACTCCCCTTTCACGTAGAGCTGGGGTAGTGTTGGCCAATCGCTCATCTCTTTGATGGCATCACGTACGCCTGAGAAGAAAAAGTATACTCAGCACTCCAAAGAAACTGCAAAATAGCGATAACATACAACAAGGAAAATAAACTCAGCAATCAAACATGACGGCAATTGCAGCGAAAGTAACGATAACGACTACAAGTTTGAGTCGTTACAATGATCATGGTTATTTAAGTAAGAACTTGTATTTCCCTTTCTTGATATTCTCCCCCACCTGGGTTGTACATCTCGTCGAGGACGTTGACAATTTCGAAATCAACATCCAACTTCGTGAGCTCGGATACTACTTGGTAAGAGAACCTGTACAACGGTTATGACAACAACGATAGTGATCTGTTCTCAGAATCCATTCCGATGAACGTATATGAAATCAATTGCTGAGATATTTGCATCTGATAATTTACATATCAGACGCTGGGAATTGGCACTGACAGGATGGCTAGGATTGAAAGAGAGATACGTGTGTGCATTTGGTTTGCAAAAGGATTAACACACTCCCATGTGACAATTTATGGCAAATCATATTCGTACCCACAGGCAGGCTCCATGCGTGTGCCCTTGATGAAAGCTACGACTTTATTTGACTCCACAACCTATAATGAAAACCATACGATTATGGTGGTATTCAAATTGCAGAAGAGGTGATAGCTGCGTTGTGAAATCGCTTACTCCTTTGAGGATTTGATCCAATGGAACACTCAGGTCTTCAAGCCCCTTGCCAGACGTGATTCTTAGTTCCGGCTTCGAAGACTTCGATGCTTCTTTTTTGAGGGACCACATCGTGTTGCCCTTCATATTGCCGTCGGGTATGCCTCCTAACAGATCATCATAAGAAGGGTACTTTTGGCGTTTACATGCGTGTGAGTGTGTGTGTGTGTGTGTGTGTACAGATATTTTGCTAGTTTGGTTTAAATATGTATATAGGTAGGACAACCCGTTAACTCGATGGCATCCTGCATCCAAGCTTTCCATAAGTTCTGCAGTTCCTCTTTCGGTGCGTCCTGAGAACGATGCAGTACCACACATATTTGAGGACAGATGCTACAAGATAGATGCACGTCTTGGTTTTCTCCCAACTCAAAAATATTCCTTCGCTGTATGCTCTCATTACCGGTGCAGTGATGTGGAACTTGATAAACTTTGTCAAAGTCGATACATCTCTGCGGTGTAACTCGACGCAGCTTGCCACCTGAGCCAGGATAACAACTCAAAACATTACTCCGGCACACAATTATGCGTTTGCAATTCGAAATACGTAAAGATTGGTCGATACCTTCCTGGTTATTCCGATGTATCTCACTATCTGCGATTCGTCAAGGACTGCATAAACTCCCTGGACACACAAACATTGGCAGATGAATATGACGCCTACATTCCCTTCTAGTCACAGCCCACTTCATTCATACACAATATTGTCATAAACGAGACTTTGAATTGGACTTAACAGTACCGTCTGATCTGGAACTGTGCTGAGATCTTCAGACGAAACAGATGGAACGGAGGGTAACTTCGGAAACTCCATTTGGCTACCACTTGATGATTCGACGATTGTTTGGCGGCTAATAGGCGAAATGATGTTGCAAGATTTTTGTTGTCTTGCCCTGATGCCATTTTGATGTATTAGCTTTCGGGTTACAGTAGCAGTTTTACTCGGTAGTGTGTAGCGACGGGTTCCAACGGGGGAGGAAAGAACTGCTGAATTTCCATCACTACGTGCTCTAGCTTCTCTCCAACTAGATTGCTGAACAAAGATGGCATGAAGAATGTATCAGAGTGGAGAATACAGTAGTCATACGATCGACGGATGAATGGAGGCGCCAAAAGTATTTACGGTAGAAAATGAGTCGACCGCGGGTACCCTACTCCCTGACGGTGATGGGGAGCGAAATTTCTAACACCCAAGCTATACCACTATGTTTCTAAACACCTGGTAATAAACGACGCTAACACTGAAGGCTAACAGAAGAATCAGGAAGCGAGAGCCGCTCCTAGGTTTCATTTCTTAGACAGTCACGTTCCGAACGAGCGAATGATGTGTCAAGAGCGTGTTGTAGCGAATGAAAATTTCTCATGTAAAACCATGGGATTCATACAGAGCGACTTTGAATAGCTCATCTTTTTATGGAACAAGGGCGTTGTCGCACTTTTCCCGCTAATTCACGATAAGCGACAACAGCAAGTATGCATCGACCATGTTGCTGTTGCTGGCTCCTCCTTTTGATGCTAGTTTCTGTAGAAATCGTTGTCGGCTTTTGCGATATGTGCTGCGATTTGAAGGAAAAAATATCTCTCAAGTCAGAACAGGTTCTTCTGTTTTTTGCCTCGCACTTCGCCAGCAAAAGGACTAAGTTTTGCTCTGTGCGAGGGCGTTGCAACGAAATTGCCTTCCTCCATGGATCAAGCTAAACAACATTTAAAACATGTCCCTGGCATATGATTTGGTAAAAAGCACGAATATAGCTTATGGGACATGCTTTTTACGCCAAAATAGTTGTCTCATGTTTATAAACCCTCGGAGTTTCATATTCTGATCTCAACTACGTTTGTTTGAAGTAGCTTTCAAAATCTTCAACTATCAATTGTACTGTTAAAGGCACTAATTTAGGATCTAAGACAAGGGGTTGGCTTTATTTCCTCATAATTTATTCGGCTTTTCCAATGATCTTAACCATAATTTTCTCGCAATCTGACAATCTCTTGATTGTTAGATGCATTAGAGTGGAAGCTACTTCACACACGCGCCGCTCAGTCTTTCACCCTCTCTCCCACTAAACAAAACTTCGATTTGCTATTTGCTTTGGAGACTCACTCTCTTTGTTACGAGGGCGGTGAGAGCTTGTGCATCTTGCAAAGGAATATCCAGCAATCAAGCCGTCGCCACAACCTAGCACTAGCTTCAGAAGGGAACATATAGGCCTCTGCAGTCAAAGTATCACAAATGGGATGTCGTATGGCTTCGAATGCGCGTGATTCAAACGAGAATCCACAACCTGATGAGGATCAAGGCATGAAGAAAGGCGGAACTGGGAATCGTCGTGAGTATTTTTCGATTTATACGTCAAAAATGTTGCAACCACTCTGGTTTCATGGATATTGTAATTAAGAGGTGACCAATTTCTCAGAGGATAACAAGACAAACGGGGCCGATCTTCAGTTTAGTTCCACAAAAGTAGTTGCCAAGGGATCATTTGGAGTTGTCTTTAAAGGTTATTGTGATTCGAGATTGGATTTGAACTGCCTACCTTCTCACATTCTTCCGGTGCTATCCAACACTCAGCAACGCTAAGTAGTACTGGCGAGCAGGTGGCGATAAAAAAAGTTCTGCAGGATCCTAGATACAAGAATCGAGAACTTCAAATCCTGAGAATTTTGAAACATCCTAACATTGTAACCTTGAAAAATTTCTTCTACGCTAAAGCTGATCAGGTAGAAGCAAATCTTTTTATGTGAGTGAGGTACGCATTTCATTATGTAATGATGACCATTAGGATGGAGTATTCCTTAATCTCGTGATGGAGTATATTCCTTACACCGTGCATTACGTCCTGAAGAAATATATGAATGAATCGAAGAGCGTCCCAACGATGGTGACCAAGGTATGCGCAACAACGCCATATCTGGATCTGAGCATTCTATTAGTACACCCAATTTTCTTCCCCTTTTTAGGTATACGTGTACCAAATCTTTCGTGCATTAAAATATGTACATTCTCTTGGTGTCTGTCATCGCGACATCAAACCACACAACCTCCTTGTGGATCCTCGAAGCCACGTTTGCAAGATATGCGATTTTGGAAGCGCAAAGATCCTGGAAGCAGGACAGCGAAATGTGGCCTATATTTGCTCACGATACTATCGAGCGCCTGAACTAGTTCTAGATGCCGTCGAATACACGACAGCAATTGGTAAATATTATGAAAATCATAGAGTTTTTGTTTCATTGTGGGAAAACATTGAAGATCTCAAATCTGTTGTTGTCGTCACCAGACATGTGGTCAGCGGGCTGTGTCTTTGCTGAATTCTTCTTGGGAAATCCTATTTTCTTGGGAAGAAGCAAAAGGGAACAGCTTACGGAAATCATGAAGGTAGACACCAGAGGTTGCCATATCATAGTTCTGCATAGATTACATGCCCTCGGTGCTATTTGACAGATACTCGGAACACCGAGTGAAGAAGATTGCAAGTTGATGAACCCAAAATATCCTAAGCGGGAAGGAGGTCAGATATCACAGATGTTCGAGAAAAGGCCATGGCCTCAGTTCTGGGGAAAGCGTGCCCCAGTGGAGGCAATCGACTTGATGGATCAAATTCTATGCTACCGTCCCACTGAGAGACTTACAGCCACCAAGGTTGGATGCGTCTTGAATCACAATAACTATCTCCGAAGATATCTTATTTATGTGCTATTCAGGCCATGGAGCACAAATTCTTTGATGCTATTCGCTCTCCTGGGGCCAAGATGTCTGATGGAAAATCCCTTCCACCCCTCTTCGACAAGACGAACTGACTTTAGATAAAATAGTTCGCCAGCAAGCAGCCTTAAGCAAGTCTTCTACTTTCTGTTGTCATTCTTCCGTCCAGAAATGACCAAAATCTTGTTCCGAAGTATTATATAATCGAACATGCTAACTTGAGGAGAGGGCTAGCCGATGCTAACCTAGAGCTCGGCTGCTGCGGTGCACAGGATGTGTGTTATCTAATGGTTGAATTGAATTCGCGGTACTTTTGACGTGAAACATTCATTCTATTTTAAGTCTCACACGTCAACAAGCTATGTAATAGATGCTGCGATTGCATTTCATTAAATCTGCATACGATTTCATGGTAGCCATCATAGCATCGCGCAATGTGCGAATATAAGCACAAAATAGATACTGCATCTACCGACTTATAGACTCATGCACACACACGCACATACACCCTACTAGCAGCCTACATGCCACATCTATACGTACGATTTATATACCAAAATAATGTGCATGCATATCACATATTACGCTTGTTGTCCTCCAGCGCGATACCATCTATCTAGCTAACGCCACCTCTAGACCTGATGTACATGAATTATTGTGCGACGCTACGGGCTCGGTCGCCATCAGACCCTGAATTTATTGTCATCGATCAGGCTCCCCTAGCTTTTGATTCATTCGTTGTTTCATTGTTACATTGTCAACATTGAGCGGTGACAGTCTACCATTGACGCTACGATCAGGCTAGCAAGGCCATCTAGCCATCTACGTACATGTCATTGCATGCTAATATGTACGTAGCGCATAAATCACATCATCCGCACTCAGGAGAACTTCAGCGTTGCAATCCTCATACGATGAGCGAGGGTGTATTGCTGTACAAACATCCTGCAGTAGCTCAAGTAGCAGTTGTGGCATACCTCTCCCGGTACTCTCGACAGTCATCGCGCTTAGTCAGTGAAAGAAGCGTTGAACCGCGCTTGCGCGGAGGGCGCGGAAATGGCGCGAAAAATAGGACTAGGAACAAAAATGACTACTTCCATTTAAAATTTACAGGATATTTCGCTGAATCAATACTGCAAGGAAGTTCGACTACCATCATTCCAGATGCCTGATCAAATCGCCATTATTCGAGTGCAGCTACCACAGGGACACAAAAATAACTAGAGATAGACGATACCTAATATTGCATGCTTTCACTAACAGCTGATATTCTGTAAGTAAGACTACCAAGTGTGAAAGATAGTAAACGACAGCTGCGTTGATGCTGTTAAATTTCGATAATTATTACTCTTTGCTCAAAACATAGCCCAGCATTTGGTGATCATAATAATGAATCACCAAAAACTGCCGCTACCGTATGCACGGCCTTGTTGCATATAGATACGTTACAGTAATACAGACGATGTGACTGAAATTCAATGTGCAGCAAAAATTGCTGGGTTGAGGTTGTTTACACCGCGTAATTTTATGTAATGGAAGAGCTCACACGCGCAGCAGACCAATGGATCGTTCCAAATTCTATGGGATAAACGCTCTGGTAGAAACGACAGTTTCACTAATGGACCTCCCCATTGCAGCGATCGGTCTGCTGAGCTGAATGAAGGAATAAATGAAAAGATTCCGATGGTGGATCCAGACGACGAATTGTTATGATCGGCAATGAACAGATTGAAGAAGAATTAATGATTTTAGCTTAAGACAGCATGACGCAGGGCATAAACCCAGCCCCCATGCCTCCAGTAATTGCTTACATACTTTGCAGAGTTTAGCTCCTGCGACATGCCTTCAATCTTGTCGCTCCTTTGCAGTTTTCATATGGTCGACGTTCAGAGCGTGAGACAAGCCCAAAATCATGACGGAAAAGGAAACTCTCCCAAGTTTTCTCCGAACGAAGAAATTGCTCTTCGGTGCCCCTGTGGAAAAGCTTGGAGGGGCGGCGCAAAGGGGAAACCTTCGTTCCGGAACCAATGGTGCTCCTCGAGGACCTGAAGGGCACAAAGACGTCTTATGGGAGCTTTGAGGAGAAGGGAAGTAGCAGCCCCGGTATGGTGAATGTGTGTGCATGTTTGATGATTACCCGTCTCGTGGCCTTCCTCTACTTACCTCCTTTCCTCAGCACCGATGGCGGAGGCGGTTCTATCTGTGCAGGGAATGACATGCTCCTCGTGCGTCGGAACTATCGAGACCGCTCTGAAAGAGGTATATGAGAAGAGATTTAGCTAATTGAATCCTGAGAGTGGGGTGTTGTTGCACTCGCTCGAATCTAGAATAAAGATGAAACATACTTGGCAGACTCCGGGTGTCATGAAGGCGACGGTCGCTTTGATGACAGAGGTTGCGGAGATAAAATATGATCCAGGTAAAAATTCCGCTGGTGATTTACCCAAATACAATAATGATAATGCAACGAGCAACAACAACAGTGATGATAATATTTTGAACCGGTGAGCGAACGAACACCATCGAAAAAGACAACGTCTTTACTAAAATTCTCTCCCTAGATTATTAGATTATTTATGCACATACATAAACGATTGGTTGTACTATATATTCCGTGGGTGATACAAAACGGCAATATCTTCTTCTCAAATGACAGCGAAAACTGACGTTGCGAAGCTTATTGAGGAGATCGAAGATGTCGGGTTTGAGGCCAATCTTATTCGTGGCAATGACCCTACTGCTTTGGGTGATAAAAGTGCTGGGGATATAGAGAACAATCTCGCCGCCGCGACAACCAGGCGTATCCGTTTCTTCATCGATGAGGTGATCTCATGATGAGAGAGAGAGAGAGAGGGCGGGGGGGGGGGGGGGGGGTTAATACCGTTTTTCCCTCCCTCTCCCTTTCCTTCTTAGTAGTATTTCCTTGGATTTTCTTTTAAAATATGTTTTACGAGAGAATATATTCAAAATTGCGTACTGCTGCTGCGCCACTATTTTCAGCTGCTGTGTTTGCTAACAGCTGCTATGTTTGTTAACATTGCAGGACTTGGGGGGGAGAGCCAACGACAAAAGCAGCGGTTCGGTTAGCTCAGTCATCTCTGTGATGCCTGGTGTTGAGCGTGTGACTCTTGAAGAGGAACAGCAGCAAATGTCTCACAAGAAGGTTCTTAAGTACTCTTCTGCACATAACAATTGATAGATGGGTCGATATAATGATGATGGGCCTAAAGACAGTATTGCTACCTTCATATCCTTGCCACAAATATACATACACGCACCACGAGACGACACAGCTTTAGCGACGACATATCTACCTCGACTCCCCTTTCTCTCCATTTAAAAGCTGCGAATTATATTAGCACACTTTTAATGTATTGTTTGTGCTATTTCTCCCACTGCTGCTGCTGCTGCGCAACTACCACCACAGTCAACGATTCTAGTGGACTTCGATTCGTCAGTTGTCAGTGCGAAGGAAATGTTCGCACAACTTGTCCGACGCCTAGATCACCACGTCAACCCGCAGGCCGTGTGGGGGGGAGGACGGGAGGTCGTAACCATGTGAAACCGCGCGCACACAACGATGATGATGATGATGATGATCGACGAGCTCTACACACTTAATTTTTGAAAGTAGTAATAGCACTACTGCCACTACTGCCACTACTGCTACTAGACTAAGTAAATCGTGGTGAAAGCAAATCATCATTCTCTTCTGCTTCACACGTTCATCCTCTGGTTCGTTGAGTCGTACTCCTCTCTCTCTGCATCCTCCTCCTCCTCCTCCTCCTCCTCCTCATCCCTAGAATTCCCTTGCTGAGCGACAAAGGCACGAGATATCCACGTGGCGGCAAGCATTTCTACTCGCCGCTCTCTTTACGGTGATCAATGAGAATTATCTTATTGCAGTAGTCGTAGTCGTCGTAGTAGTGGTATTAGTAGTAGTAGTAGTATAGTAGCAGCGCAGTGTTATGCAAGTAATGTGTGGTGTTTAGAATAGAAGTGTCGCAAAATGACAACTATAAAATCGGTGGTAACAGCTCCGAATTTTATCTATAATTGTGCTCATGGAACGAAAATCATCATGGGCATTTTTTCGTTGGAGGCATTTCATAATTCGAATCACTCTTTAGAATCTCTTGTCATCACCACCATCACCACCACCATCGTCGTCATCGTCATCATCATCATCATCATCGTCAATTTTCATCACCATTCTGCTTTTCCAGGCTCCGATCGTTGCGATTATGCTAATGATGGACCACAACTTCTTCATGGACTTTTGGGGCGTGAAGTTCGGGATAATCGGAGAAGGAGGGGAGGGGGGGGCATCCTTAGGAGACTTATCTATGGGCATTCTAGCAACCCCGGTACTACTACTACTACTACTACTTCTACTACAACTACTAGCTATTGTTATTATCATTATTATTAGTAGTAGTAGTAGTAGCAGCAGTTGTAATAGTAGTAGTAGTAGAAAATTACAATAATAATGTTAAAAATAATGAGATGCTGGTGCTACTACTACTACTACTACTACTACTACTACTACTCCTGCTGACACTGCTGTTTGAGAATGTTAAGAAGCAAATTAAAAATATTAGTTGTTGTTGTTGTTGATGTTGTTAATGTATATATAATACATGTGAAAAGGTCCAGATATTCTCCGGTCGTCACTTTTATTACCAGGCGTACAAGGGTGCGTTGTTGGTTGTGTGCGTACGTGTCTTGAGTCTTGCCAAAGGCAAAAGCTCATTTCTTCTTCAAGATATAGTCGCGAAAGATAAAAAAAGAATCACCATCGTAATGATAAGAGATAATGGAACCGCTGGCTGTGGCTGTGGCTGTGGCTTCGGGGCCGACAACCATTAGCGTTTTGAGTGCCATTCGAAAAAATGATCGTGAATTGTGGATGCTTCCAGCTTGCTGTATTGCCAGTAGTAGTGTGCTACTACAACTACTACTACTGCTAACTACCACCACCATCATCATCACCAAAATAGGATTGCGCAGATGTCATATCG
>ADNK01001014.1:87500-130980 GCA_000320545.1 Bigelowiella natans CCMP2755 | reverse complement strand
ACCCCTCCGTCATAGCATATTCCTCCCCCCCATCCCCCCCCCCCCTGCCTCCTTCTCCACTTCTGATCCAGTCATGCCGTGTTTGTGTCTGGAGGAATACCCAAATTCGTCGGCGCTCATATACCTAGAAACAACAGGCATGTGTGATTAAATCATTCTATCTCTACCCCGACTCAACGCACGTGTGCTACTAGTCGTGAGCGCATACATGTACGCTACATGCGGGGCTTAACAAAGGCTAATGACACTAATCATCCGGAAATGAAGAATAAGCAGTGTGAAGGATACATAGTATCTTCACGTTGATTTTCATTCTGTGACAAGATAGCTGTGCTGCTGTCGTGGTAATATGTAGTATATCGAAAGCAACATCTATGCAGTTTTGGCTACAATCTCTCTGATCATCCTACATGTCCCCTGCAGAGAAGGGCTGATTAGACCAGTTCATTGAGTTAACTGGCAGTTGCTGCACTTGCATTTGTGGCCCACCGAACCACTTCCTGCATGCATCCAAACAATAGATAGTGGGGGGAGGGGGTGTTCCCGGGATCAACAATTTTCTGTGAAATTCTTCTAGCTGCGAGATTATTGAAATCTTCCTCTGAGTTGCAGATGCTGAAAAACTACTGCTATCGAGAATCTACCATTCAATTCAAGGAGAATGAATCTTAAACAGCTACACCACAACTTCTACGTTTCATTTGTTGTAGGAGAGAGAAAATCAAGTGCATACGTGCATGCATATTGCTCTCGTTGACAACGTTTAAATTATGCTTCATTTGCTATACAAACTGAGATGGAAAGTGTGCGATGTGTAAGTAATAAATACACCCGGTTATCATCTTCAATCATCGTGAACGATATGATAGTAAACGGAAATATTAATGTTGACCCGTTTTTTTGGGCCCCCGTGCCTTGTGCATGACTGGAGAGCTCGAAGCACATTGCCTTAACAGCAGCTGTCGGCTGTTGTTTATCTCCATCATTATGTGCATTAGCCTCTTTTCCATCCCCTCCCAAACTATTTCTCGACATCATTCCTCCTCCCCCCCTTCGCGTAGTTTTGACAAAGGAGTTCCAGAGGTCTGAAAATGGCAGACTGCCTCTTCTCTTCCTCTCCAAGGCGGAAGCAGCAGCATCTCGGAGTGTGATGTGCGCGCATGCTATAGGCGATGACGGTTGCGAAGGAGACGATGACGACCACCTTTTATTCCGCATCTTGTAATGCGGCAACGTGGTAGGGCTTTCGGTGCTTGAGATCTGCTCAATTGTCATCGCAAGTATGTGAGTAGTGTGAGTGAGTGAGAGAGAGAGTGTGTACCGAGGTAGTCATATTTCGTTACTATGTTTCATCAATCATAGCTTCTGTTCTCTGCATAGGGAAATCCTCCTCCTACTCCTCCCCCTCTCGGCAGGTGCTGGATAAGGTAGACCTACCTCCAGCCTTGGGAAGCTTGGATGTTGCCACGTGCAGACGACGTCCTCCCTCCTGCCTTCTGATAAGGGGAGGGGGGGGGGGGGATAGATGAGTAAATGGATACCTATCATCTGCTACTAATGTTATCGGAGGCTGTTGCTACCAATGTCATCGTTGGCGGGAGGAGTAGTAGCAGTAGTTGTCGTCATCACAGGAGGAGACCTGCTGCTCACGCTTTCAGACCCACCAGGCGTTTCACTCCACACATGAGCGCTCAAGGAGACAACATCGCCGCCCTGGCCATAAATTTCCCGCGGATTTCAGGTAGAAGGGGTAGAAATTAGGGAAGGGGGCAGGCAGTGGTTCGTGAAGAAAAGAGCTACGAAAGTGGGTCTAAATAATGCTCCTTTTGAGCGAGTTTTGAGCCAAAGGTCCCTTCATCAATGATCACCACACCTGGTCTGCGATTCGGATTTGAATGCCACCTGAATTGCCTGGAGAGCGACGAGCTTCTATGGAGAGCCTTCTGCTTTGATCGACCTCACCATCCCCGGGCAATGGTCTTTCAGTCGGCGTCTGGAGGCGGAAATTAGAAAAATAGGAGAGAAAGCACATATTGCTGTGATATCGCTGGTGGATGACTCTAGCTACCTATCTATCCATCTATCTATCTATATCTTTAAACTCATACCCTGCTGCCAACGTGGCCGTGTACCGAAGAGATCATCCCCATCATCGTCAGCCCCCACACACTGATCATGAACGAGGCTCCGACCTAGCAACAGGCAATACTGGTGATAAGAACCAAAATGACGCGCTATGGCACGAGCTTTAAATTTCATGATCTTGTTGTATTGGCTTGTATTCGTAGTCGCGCAAGAAATGAGGAGCTTGGACCCTAGCTACATTCGCTCCCATACCCGGATCGGAGCCTGGGGGCGGCCACGGCTCGAACGCGCCGCCATCATTTCTGCAGATAAAACAGTTGTCGCAGTGCCCAAAACCCAAGCTTTTTCCTCGAAGAATGCCAGGTTTTTTCCTTTTTTCCAGGAGCATCTTCAGACCTCACAAGAGGAAAATGACCTGTCGCATGGCCAAAAAGTCCTGTAGTTAAGGTCACTTTCATTCCGAGGATGCCATCGTATGTGACGTTGTGACATAAGCGATATTTTCGAAAGAAGATGGTCTGAATTGGTAGGTGCGACATAGTATATTCGTTGTCGCATGCGAAAAGTAGAAACTCATTGGCGCTCGCTTGGAAGTTATTGCCCGCCCTGTTAAGGAGAGAGAGAGAGAGAGAGAGAGAGAGAGAGAGGGGAAAAGCAGGAGAGAAAAGTGGGAGAGGTAAAGGACGATCGAGAAGAACAGGATTCATCAAGTGCATACCTGTCCGAGAGAAGTAAGCCAACTGCATGAGAATTCGTTGTTTTTAGAAAGAAGGAGGTGGAGAAAACTGGTAGACAGAGGCAGTTTGCTACTGCTTGAACGTTCTTCTATATTCTGCTATAATGGCTTTGAGTGTTCGAATGAGGAAGAGGGGAAAGAATGAGGGGGGTGAGATGCTACACCAACTTATGGGCGTGTAATGCCTCGAAATTCACGATGTGCAGTTCCCCTCTTTGATGTGTGCTGGTCATTGTGACAGAATTAACAAAGAAGACTGAGGCGTGATGTCGTCTCTCGAGATGAAAAGACATGTCCGGCGCGGCGAGATGAAGATGAGTATGAGAATCTTTTGTCGCTTTCTATGACTGAGAAAAAATATGTGATGACGAAAAAAAACAAGAGATCTTGCAGCATATTAAGGGCAACTGGATAATGTCGATAGTATAGTTAAAACATTGTATGGTCTGCAGCATTCCTGTTTCATTCTGGACTGCACTAGGCCTTACCATCACCCTCTTCTTCCTTTAAAATCTCGATTCTCTAACTGATCCAAGAATATCTAATACACGCCATTTAGAGTGCGCTACCACATGCCTAAATCTTACCACCCCATTTATCTTATAGTCGCCCTTCCTTATTTCCAATACCCTTGCTTCTTTTCCATCCTCCCTTTCTATCTCCCCCTGTTCTTTCATCGTCTGTTCCCCCTCCTCCCCCCCCTCCCCCTCTCCCTCCCCAACCACTATAGTGACAGTGGTGCCAAGTGACGATGAGGAGGAAGAGGACGTTGTGGTTTACGATGGCAGCCATATAATCCGCACTCCTAATGGGAGGGAGATAAAGAGCATCGTAGACCGAACGAACGAAAGAGGCCTTTCTCCCTCAGATCAAGCATCGTCAGAAGGATGTTGTACGAATTCATCCTTCACATTCCTTCAGACTAACGTAATTATATATCTTCTTGTTGACTGAGACATTGTCCACCAAACATCTTCATTTGCATATCTAATCATATCGCGTTTCCATTTTTTAGCCATCATCATCATCGTCATCATCATCATCATCATCATCATCATCGTTATCAGCGTGTGATCGGATATAGTCGCATAAACTGGCTCCTACTAGCTATGCCGTTGGCGATTATATCCTACTTTGCCAACTTTGGAGACGGTAATGATGCGTTCGTTGTGCAGGGGGGGGAAGGCTAGATGGCAGAGCAAAGAACTTCTTCACTTCTTGCATTTTGGTGTATGTGTGTGTGTGTGTGTGTGTGTGTGTGTGTGTGTGTAAGAGAGAGCTGAATCCGTCGTCCATCATCACTACTGCCTCTATGCTACTACGTTGTCTCTCGTGATATATATATATATATATATATATATATATATATTAATGTCAGGTCCCACATTTCTCTTCTCCCTCCTAGCTCTTATTCCACAAGCGCAACTGCTGGTTGGTTGCTCGTCTCGATCTTAGAACAATAGTATTTAGTTTATGAATGGCGAGGAGGAGGATTCTACCAATCCACACATAACGCCTATCACACCGGGGTTAAAGACACAAAAACTGATGATAACTCGATAAGGACTTATCATTTATCACCCATAACCGTTGAAACGACATCGTCGTGCTCGTTACATTGCAGTGTATCATTATAGAATCCGTCCCTCTCCTTCCTATCCTTCCCTATGATAATGTTGTTGATAACGATAATTTTTGACGATGATGATGATGATGGTAGGGCCTATTCACGGAACAAGTTGCTCTATACACCAACGATGCAATCGGAGGCTTGCTCAATGCAACTTTTGGTTAATATAATAATTATTAATAATAACACTGATGGTGATGATAATTATAATGGTGATAATGATTATAATGATGATAAATTACCGCTGTTATCACCCAAAATAACATCATTTACCCGAACTACGGGAAGACAACCAACAACGCAGCGATCTTACATGCTTCTTCCTCCTCCTCCTCTTCTTCCTTGTTGTTGTTATTCTTCAGGGAATCTGACAGAACTCATCATCTCTATCCTGGCCCTCCGAAAGGACATGATGCGGATTGTACAGGTGTCGTTGCTGGGGTCCATTCTCTCCAACTGCTTGCTGGTGCTGGGAAGTGCCTTTTTGCTTGGAGGGTTACGCCACAGCTCCCAGAAATTCAACACACAGATGGCCACGACGAACTCAGGGCTGCTTATGGTCTCCACCATGGCCATGCTACTGCCTGCAGCATTAGATGCTGCTGACGAGGAGCGCTCCGCGGCATCAGTGCTCTCCTTCTCTCGTTTCACCGCCATGCTGCTCTTGGGAGTGTACGGGTTGCTTATGTACTTTCAGATCAAGACGCATCGACACCTGCTGCTCGAGGTTATGGCGCGTGTGTGTTGTCCGCCGCGTGTATTGATGAGAGAGGGGGGAATAGCAGTTACGCTCTGCTCTTGTCCGTGTTGGGGTGGTGGTGCTAGTAGTAGTAGCGGTGGCGGTGGTGATGGGAGGGTGATGATGATGATAATCATGATGAGGATGTTTGCCGCCTTGTTTTCAACAAAGGATGAAGAGAACGACGACGAGGAGGAAGAGGAGCAAATTCTAACGTTAAAAGAGGCCATCATATGGCTTGCAATAGATACGGTAAATGCATGGAAGACAGGCTTCGTCGTCGTGTGTGTGTGTGTGTGTGTGTGATAGTGTTCCGATCTATACATGTAATAAGAATCACTTATCATCGCTACGAACGCTTTCTTTTGGTTGTGCCTTAATCGCTTGTCAATCTGCACTCTGACCCCCACTGTCAGGCGTTAATATCGTTCTTTTCGGAGCTGTTGGTGGGATCGATCGAGGGCTCTGCTGCGGCGTGGAATGTGCCAAAAGTAAGCAGCTTTAAAGAGAAGATTGCTGTCCTGATGCAGAAACAACAATAGTAACGAATACTGTTGAACTAACAATGATAATGATGATACTACTAACGATCTACCATCAAGCTTTACGGAGACACTGATCTCCTTCTTTCGCGAATATCTTTGCAATGTTGTGTGGTTTCTGTTTCTTCTTCTTCTTCTTCTTCTTCTTCTTCTTCTTCATTTCTATGTCTTGTTTTGCACAGTGAGTGCGGGGATGTGTGTGTGTGTGTGTGTCAATGATATTCAAATCGGTGTTTTTACTGTAATGATCGTCCCGTTTAACAACATGTCCTTGCTCAGGTGTTCATAGGTGTGATTGTCATCCCAATCGTTGGTAATGCAGGTGGATATCATAAGAAGAAGAACAAGAAGAAGAAGAAGAAGAAGAAGAAGAAGAAGAAGAGTACTTTAGTCTCATTTTACCTTTAGTTTTTCCCTATTACATCAAATCATCATCAAATTATCATCAAATCATCATCATAATAGCGGAGCACGCATCGGCTGTGATCGTGGCGATGAAGGGGAAAATGGAGCTGTCACTTGGCATTGCCTTTGGCTCTGCGGTTCAAATCGCCCTTTTTGGAGTGCCGGTATATGTAGTTTAACCGAGGAGGAGGAGGAGGAGGAGGAGGAGGAGAAGAAGGAGAACCACATTCTTCCTGTTTTTGATGAAGATGGATAGATGATGTGTAAGATCCCGTTTCAAAGCTAAAGCTGCTGCTGCTGCGATTGGAACTAACAGCATAAATTGTTTGCACGTGATGCTTGCTCTTTGTGTGTGTGTGTGTGTGTGTGTGTGTGTGCATGTGTGTGCGGACCCCATCTTCTTCTTCTTCATCTTCTACTACTACTACTACTACTACTACTACTACTACTACTATCTCTAGGTCGCAGTGATCGTTGCATGGATGATGGGCAAGCGATTGTCCCTCGATTTTCACGTCTTTGAAACAGGCACTACTACGAAGAACGACACAGTGTTCCCTGCATCATAGTTATCGTATTAGCAGCAGCAGCAGCAGCAGTAGTAGTAGTAGTAGTAATAACAACATTAGTACCAAGAGGAAGAGAACAATGGAGCATGCGACCCATTTATTTGAGAAAGCCGACGACGTGTGTGTATTTATATATTATACACATATTTCATATTTTCCCTTTATTTTCATATATATTTGCGCCTACTACTACTACTGCTACTATCACCCCAACTACTATTACTATTACTACCACTACTACTGCATGGGTGAAACACCCACGGATCGCTGCATTTTAATCGGTCTGCCTTTAAATGCGTTGATTCATCTGCTGCTGCCCTTCCCCCTCTTCTGATCGACAGCGGTAGTGCTTGTGTCTACACTCGCCGTGGGATTCCTTGTGGGGGATGGAGAGTCTAACTACCTCAAGGGCGCGATGCTGGTCGTCGCGTACATCATCGTCAGTGCTGCTTTCTTCGTAAGAACCTAACCACCACCAACCACCAGAATAACAAAAGGTGTTTCCCTTTTTCAAGAAAGAAAACAAGGGATCGAGAAGCCGCATGGCCACTCATCGTAGCTACGTGAGAAGAACGAATGAACCCTGTCATCTACCACCAGCGTCACATCAACATTACCATGGCAATCAAAAGGTGCATAAGGACGAGGAGGGCACGTAGTACGACTACGATGACAAAGATCGACTCAATTGAACAGCGACCACGCATGGAATCATCATTATCATCATCATCATCATCATCATCATCATCATATTTTTTATCCTACTCCTCTTTCTCCTCCTCCTCCTCATTATTTCCCTTAATCGATCCAATGGCTCATCGTACTTCCGCCTCAATTGTTTTGGCTGACTCGAGTGCGTATTGTAGTAATGCGATTGAATTAGCAATGATATCCGGTATTGGACTGGTATCCATGATGCTTTGTTAGCCTACTACGATGATTTTGTTGGCGATGTACCGCTCGATCCAGGAGGAGTCGTGCTCCCCATGTTTTGTTTTAAGTATGTACCTCTGTGTGTGTAAAATTGACTGCAGCATGTCCAATAAGCATTTTCAAGTTGCAGTTCGTTCACAAAGAGTGCGCAATGCAGAGCTTAGACGCGACGGCAACCACATCTAGATCTCTTGTGCAAAAGCAGACACAATGTAGGTTCAAGAAGAAGAATGTCTCCAGCCTGCGCGGTCGCCCCTCATGCATTTTAGCCATTTGCGCCGTTTCGTCACATCAAGATGCACGCCTACAAAAGTTTGTAGGCGCGCACAGCCTGCCTGTCAAAGCAAACGTGTGTGCGTCCAAGACATGCTCATTGGGTTGCATGCTTCGAAAAAGCACAATGAATTGTCTTCCTGTCTTGTGCACGCATACTGTTCGATCACGTGCGCACATTCATTCTGCTTATTGTTTTGATGGAAGTCACACAAAGCAGGCGAGATGACATGATGTAATGCTAAGCCGCTGCCACTCCAACATCACAATTGACGCTGACTTGCCGCCCGCTTGCTTTCTAGCTTTGCTTCTATTTAATGGTGTAAATGGAACAGTACGTGCGGCTCCCGCTCAATTTGAATGCAACCCGACCGTTTTTTCCTCATTCATCTCCGCTCATTGCATCCCATTTTTGTTCTACTACTCTGGTGGCCCTAGTCTTCGCCTACGCAAGCAGTTCAACGACGCGCACATCGCACAACGTCGCTCAGTTGTAAGAGGACATTACACACTAGCGAGACGCTAGTAACAAACCTTAAGAAAAGGAAAATTCTCCTACAGTTACCTGCCTCTCCGAGCATCCTTGTAGATATCCTGCTATACTCTCCATTTCTTCGCTCAGAAGAGCCTTTCCATGTGGATATGGTACAAGCACAAATCTATTCATGTAAAGTAAAAAAAAAAACATATGGAGGGGACCTGCTCGATGTCCTTACGAATTGCACGTATCGAATTGGATGTTACCTACAGCAAGTTTGTTCGTTTTTTATTGATAATAGTACTATTGCTGATTAATAGAATCGAAGTTAAAAGCAATTAGTAGCAACATTGCACCAGTCCATCATAGGAAACATATGCGGAGAGCATAATGATAACAATAACAAGAATGCATCATTGGAAACTTTGCTTTTATTTGGCGATTTTATCACCGTCCGGCGTATTTGCGCATGTCCACGGAAGGGCCTGCATTCAGATGCTCAGTCAGTCAGTCAGCAGAGATATATAACATCAATCTACAAAGTACACCATGTGCTTTTGCGAGGATACGCTACTCATGTGGACATATATACATATATATTTTAAATATATATATATATATATATATATATATATATATATATGATACTCTAGAATAGTAGAATTGAGAAATCCATCAAATCTATCCAACGTTGTATGCTTATGGTATGCTGTGCTCATATGAATGTCACGCTAATCTCCCCCCCCCCTCCTTCTTCTTACTCCCCGACACCTGTCTAAGTCTCGGTATAGGGTCCTCACGACAAGCAGCATCGATGCTAATACGGCGAACAACAACGCCTGTCAATAGGAAAAGAGCATTTTATTCTTCTCAATGGCACCTTCATGGAAGATTAAGGTTGAGAGATACGCGCGCGCGCGCGCGTGTGTGTTTGTGTGTGTGTTTGTGTGTGTGTGTGTGTGTATGATTATACATGCCAGCATACGGAGTTACTGCACACGCACGCGCGCGCGCTCAAAGAAAATAAAAAGGAGGAAATAGAGAGAGAGAGAGAGAGAAAGAGAATGTGTACATGTTGTGACCTCAATATCCAAATGCCACTTTGAAGTCAGTGCAGCAATGGAGGGGGAAGAAGCAACAGCATTTGCAGTATTGACCATCATTCCAGAGATACTCCCAACGCTGTGGAGACTACTACCACTACTGCTTATGCTCCAAGGAAGGTCAACTTCATTGACTGAAAAGATGACAGAATGATGATAATGATGATGATGATGATGATGATGGTGATGGAGCACATTTTGCAGCAGTACAGAACTACATAGTGGCTACTCCTACTACTACTACTAGTAGTATTAGTCGTCGTCGTGGAGATTTTTATCTTACAGCCAGCTATAGGCTCGAGGCTCCGGGCAGAAGATAACACCACGTATGAGACCAGGATGTATACCTATTTCGTACAGAAAGAAGAATAGATTAGGGTGAGATTATCACAACTATCATCGTCATCATTATCATCATCATCATCACCATCACCACCACCAACAACTACATCATCACTACCATTATAATACCACCAAATCTCTCTTCATCTCTATTTATGTCTCATATCCTAGACGAGCGCACTATTATTTATTACTGAGAGTGAATCCAAGATAGTGAATATTGCAGGTGGAACTCCTTCTCCCTCCTGATTTCACATCACCAATGGAACATAATCACCATCATCGCTACGGTGACTTAGAGTTGGAAGATGACAAAGAGCACGACACCTGAACATCCCTTCCTCCCCCTTTTTTCCTTCATCATTACTACTGATGCTGATGCTACTACTGCTACTACTACTACTACTACTACTACTACTACCGTGTTAAGTCTCTGTGTGCGAAGCGAAAGAAGGGACTCGACGTGTCTCTCCGCCTGCACCGCCGCAAAGTTATTATGTTAAAAGGATAGGTGATGACGATGATGATGACGATGATGATGACAATGATGGTGATGATGATGACGTAATAGAAGAAGAAGAAGAAGAAGAAGAAGAAGAAGAAGAAGAAGGAGGAGGTGGGGAAAACAATCCAAAAACCCCAAATTTGAATAGGAGAGCGCATGTACATTATTCGTGTGTACGGCGTGGCATAAGTAGTAATTTACCTCTGATGCTGCGCGTTGAACCCTCTGTGCTTGCTGGGGAGGGGAAAGAGCAGAGGAGGGTAGGAGAAGCAACATTGTGCTAGTAATTAGAGCTCAATTTGTTTCCCTCCCATGATACTCCGATATGATTCAAATGAAGTTAACTATCGCAACACTTCCTCATCATCTTCTTCTTCTTCCTCTTCTTCCTATTGCTACCTTTACTCGTCTTAAGCTATCACACGTAGAAAGAGAGTTGTCCGTTTGGCACTCAGATGCCATTTCATCGGTCGTTGCCTGTTAGCACCCATCCTCACCACCATCATCCTTAACATCGCTACTACTATCATCACCATAATCATCATCATCATCATCATCCATCATCATCATCATCCATCATCATCATCCATCATCACCGCCGCTTAAGCGTTCCACTACGACGTAGCACTACACGCAGAGTAACCTGCAGGGTGAAGAGCGAGCGATATGTGGAGTGAATCAAGTCTTGATAAAGCACTTGGTCCTGGCAGCATCATTAACAAACAACACGAACAACACATACACATCAATACGATGAGAACGTTGGAGCTACTACACACATGATGGGGCCTTGGCTTTGGCAGGTTGCAGCACGTGTAAAGGTGCAGGCTAACGTGTGTGACACGGGGAAGGAGGTGATTTGCGTCGTTCTTCTCATGCTGTGTATGATGACCAGCTCATCTGCTCTGCTGGAGAACACCAACATGTCCGTGTAGCTGAGTAGTAGAGGTTTGAAAGCATGATATAAGACCGACAGGACACGTCATCGCAAAAATCATTTCTATCACTACCAAAAGGGAGGGCAAAGGAGTCAGTAGTGGTGCAAAGAGTGATGATACAACTGCTGTTGTTGCTGCTGCTGCTGCTGCTGCTGGTGATGATGATGATGATTATAATTCTCGATGATATCAATATAACTCCGTGACAATCACCGTGATCATCATTAGGCAACACTGACGAGCTGAAATACGACATAGTATATATTTATACATATGTATAATAGTATAAATATATATATATATATATATATATATATATGCTACCAACCGCCAAAGAGCTGTCATTGCTTCAAGGCACTGCAGCCTCTGTTCCCCCTCTGTCTCCGCTATGAGCTCGATCAGTAACCTACAAAGGACGACATAGCACGGGGGGGGGGATGGATGTAAGTTTACCGTTTTACTCCGCCTCCCTCTCAATTGAGCGAGATATTGGAAACAGGACTATCTTCTTTTTCTTCTTCTTCAAATCCCCGCTAATTAGCACCAACACACAACATCACCACCACCACCACCATCACCACTAATACTACTACTACTACAACTACTACCAAACGAGGACTCTCAGCTGGCATAGCTCCTGCAATGCTGTGTCTTGAATAACATCCTTCAAAGATACAACAGCAGCAGCAGCGTTCTCAAGCAAGCCATATTTTCAAGTAATAATAAGACTAACGATTGCAGTGTGTACTAAGAACAGAATGCCGTCGTCGTTTTGAACACAACGCTAACGACTATAACCAAATCGCTTGCAAATAAGACAACTAGAGGTCATTTTCCTTCTTCTTCTTCTTCTTCTTCTTCTTCTTCTTCTTTTTCTTCTTCTTGTTCTTTTTCTTTTTCTTAGTCTCTGCCATCACCAACTACCACCACTACCAACGATATTGCACTCTGTCATCTCATCACCACACCTGCCTTTCTTCTAGCCTGGCGACAGTGCTAGCAGCGATCAAAGCGTATAGCACATCCTAAATAACAACAGGAGACGAAGAAGAGGATGGCGACGAAGAGGATAAAGGAGGAGGAGGAGGAGGAAGAGAAAAGGAACAAGGAGCAGTGTTACATCGTAAATATTCATGATATCCGCATAGTAATTATACGTCCTAATCTCTTTGCACGCTGTCGTCATTAAAATGCGTCTCACGATCACCATCTTTCTTCTGCAGCACACATTACTACAAATACATACCAGGACAGGAGCGAACTCTCCTGTGACAGAAGCCTGCGATAGGGAGAGGGAGAGGGAGAGGGGGGGGAGGGGAGAGAGAGAGAGAGAGAGAGAGAGAGAGAGAGAGAAAGAGAGAGAAAGAGAAAGAGAGAGAGAGTGGAAGAGACAAAAGACCTGTGTAACTAACTCTGCTAACAGGTTTCAGGGAAACTTGAAAGAGGAGGATAAGAAGATTAGATACAGCATCTAATTTCTTTAATCAATATGAGCAGTAGCATGTAGATAGAAACAACTCAACTCACGAATATGATTCTACTAACAACCATACTGAGACAAAACGAATGTTATCAAAATAATAGCAGCAGTAAGAATAGTGATAGGAACTACTACTGCTTTTACTACTACTACTACTACTATGTTGTTGTTGTTCTAAAAATAGTACCTGCAGCTCATCGATATTGACGCCAGATACGGAGGGACTGATAATGGTGATGGTGATGATGATGATGATGATGATGATGTCGACGATGATGGAGATGATGATGACGCAACGACTGAGGAAAACTATCTCAACACCATAACGTGACAACACGTAACATTTGTTCACAGGATCGTGTGATGAAAATAGCCCTATTTCCAACGAAGAACAACGATGACAAGTATGTAGTGTTACGCCTAGTTCGTTGTGCTTTTTGCGCGTAGAAAATCAACACTATTGCGCATATATCCAATTCTGCATGTTCTAACAAAACACACACACACACTTTATAATGCGTTGAAGAATAGGGAAAATGAAGTAAACGATTGTCGCAACCTGTCGAGAAAAAAAGGGTAATAGTTGTCAGATGAAGGAGGAGGAGGAGAGGGAGGAGGAATGGCTTGAAAAACAAGAAAAAGCAAGAAAAAAGTACAAGATATTGGAACAATGACGAGAATAACAAACTCAATTGAAGATTGGTTCATTTTAAGCAGCATGCTACATTCTTCCTCCTCGCTTCCACTTCATATACAATGATAAAACGACGTTGGCGATTTCCGGTTTCGCGGTAAGGTCACGGCTGTCATTTAATGTTACTACCTCCATCATTGGTTGTTACTACTAACAGCACTTTCATGCGCAACATTGGCTCCTATTATTCGTGAATATATCTACGCTTACGACCGCAGCTCTGAAACCCAAGGAGTAGTACAGCCCATCTACGAATAAAATACAGGATCGATCATCATCATGCTCACGTAAGATGAGGGTCATTCTTCGTCCTTTCAATGATCTTTAAATGATTTTTCTTTGGGTATTCTGACTATTATTTTCCCTTCCGATTAAAACATCGCGGCTGCGGTCTCTTGCCACTTCCACCACCACCGCTACCGAGTCCTGCTGCTACAATGACTACCTAATTCGTAGTCCCGTCTAGTTTCCAGAGCTTCAGTTATATTTGAGCACTCATACTGATGGAGAAGCAGAAGTGAGATCTTATTTTAAACAACAATGAGCTCGGGTTGTCCCTGACATTGGGATCAACCCCGTTAGTTTTATTACATCCATCGTCGTGAACTCGGTAACGTTGATAACGTATGACCTCAGACTACGCTGAGTCGGTTTCCTGGTGCATTCACGAAGAATAAGAAACATGTGACAACTCGTGCACCCATTCATCAATAGATGGGTATCTTGCTCAGAACTAGAGGATACCTCTTGCTTCATACTTATAATATACGGCATTTATTGCCTCACTGTACAGTTATTGTTCGAACTCGGAGTATGACTATAGATATGATCGTCGTAGTATCGTTGTCGTTATTATCAAGGGCAGTGATGTGTAGTTTGGTCGTCGGTTGCGTTTTGTAAATTCTAGGTCATCGTCTCTCTCTTTCTTCTTGTTATTCAGAGAGAGCCTATTATTACTGTCTCTTGACGATAAAGAAACTGTTCCGAATGAATTCCACGATTCCCTTTGGCGGAACTTGTTCGTACTCGGAGGACATTGTCAGTCGTCTTTCAGGGCCATACAGGGATCCTATACCCCTACGAGTGCTGCTGTTGCTGCTGCTGCCATCGAGTAGAGACCTGGGCATTCGCCTCAAAATTTGATCAGAATTCGTTTTCTCGCAGCGAGTCTGCAACAACGATGGCATGGAAGATCGAAGGCCGCTCCTTTTCCGTGTCATTGCTGGCCTCGTCGTCGCGATTTTGCTCATAGCACAAGGTGTACCAAGGCGCCTTTCGTGCATGAAGAAGCGAAAATGAATCTCACTCATGACGATACAAGCTGCTAGCACGAATGATGATAACATCGTGTCCTGATGTGCGCAGCCACGACGCCGCTGCAGTTTCCTCATCCGGCCAGCCACGTGGGGTGGGGTAGGTTGGCCTTTCCTCGTGAGCAGGAGCAGTAGGAAATTGGCATATTCCTTGCTGCGACTTGGCCGAAGAGAAGTCGCTCAGGATAAATTCGAAGCCGTTCATCTCCTGAGTCCAACAACAATGTTGACGGTCACAAAACGGCATGGAAATTACAGCTGCGTCAGCGCTCAGTCGGGTCTGCGAAAAGCAGAATCGACATGATGGCGTCCATCCGTGACGAAAATCTTAATAATTAATAACTAGGTCTAGTAATGTGCGACATGCCTACAGATTTGTTTTAGAACCAAAATGAAAGGTATTTTGGGGTGCTGGGCATACGACGTAACTTCGTGGAGATGTTTAGTGCTGAAACTGAAACGTGGATACTGCCTGAGTGATCTTCGATCCCACTCGTAGGATGCTCAGTGGTGGGAAACGGAGAAGCCGCTCCTCCAAAGGAGGAATTCTGGAGTCATTGATGTGGATCGAGCTCTTTGGAAACCTGGGAGGAACGGGGGAAGACGAGACAGAAAAAATTCTGAAGCAGATAGAAAGAACTCACCAAGGAATCAAGGAATTGGAAACTCTATGGAACACAAACCTTAACGACTCAAAATATACGAAGAATAAACTGGAAAGGATGAAGAAGAACCTGCTTAGAATTCGATCCAAGGTCTGGGAGCTTCAGAACGCCGAAGAAGCATTGCCAGAAACTGCACGCATTGTAGAATTCATCCGACCGCTTAAGCCGCTGGTATTTGACCCTCGGGGAGCTCTGTGTTTTGCTGCATATTCGACAATGCGTTTAGGATTAGCGCACATCTTGCTCATTGTTATTATTATAGCAATTGTAAAGTATTTTTGCGTCGATTGGAACCCGGATCGTGACACTATCTCGAAGATATGGAAAAAGGACAACCTTTTGGCAAAATATAAACGTCAGGTCTCTGAAATCGATGAGAACGAGATGCAAAGCCTCGCAGTCATATTGAAGCACCAGCGCGAGGCGGATCACTATGCAATTCGAGCCAAAATTAACGTTCTAAAAAAGGCGTATGAGCTCAAGGACAACGACGATAATACTAGTAAAACCGACAACGGAGATGGTATCAGCAGCAACTCGGACATCGCAATCGAATGGCAGAGCCTAAAAGGTACAATTAAAGGATATATTGAGGATCTATACCAGAAAAACGATTTGAAAATCGTAACGAAGGGGCATGCAAAGTTGTTCGTCAAAGACTACAAAGATCAGTTCCTCCGTTCTCTGAAGGAAATTCTCGAGTTTTGGCGTACAAACATCGGTGGTCAATTCTCTGAAATGAAAGTATCAAGAATAATTGAGTTATTGCTTGCTAAAAGCAAAGGAATTGACAAAAACGTACAGAATCGTAACGAGAAAGAGAAGATTTGTAGCTTCTACAAAATGCTCCTTGACCCCAACAACGATGATGTTGTATCTGTGGAGGAATTTGTCGCTTTCATGCAGTATTTTGGCCCATTGGATCAATGCACTACAAAAGTCAAAGCTGTAATAGACGCAGAGTGGTTCTTGTGGGATCATAGCGTTTCTAACGACAGTAATGACCCCTTTGGCGACAAGCGACGGCGTGAGGTTGCTGATAGAGAGGGCCTACCTCAGCCGTCATCATGTCCTCTGGGTACCTTTGGCATCCGGCAATCAAGACAAAAGGGATGTTTCACATACAATATCAAACTTCAGCATCCTGATACGAGGAAGCCTTTTGTCAAGAAAATTCGAATATTCAATGACCCTGGACCTGACTCTAAGATCAACGACCAAAAGGGTTTCGGGAAAGAAAGGAAAGGCGGAATGTACTACTGGACAATGGAGGCGGGAGAGGAGCGAAAAGAGAATTACATCTTACTATCAGCCCCCACTCTCGCCGAAGTCAAGCGCATTATAGAGCTCCGATTGAAGGGAAATAAATTTGAATTTCATCCGGTCGCCTTCAAGAATCAGGATATGGACGTCATCATGGAGGCAGGAGGCAAGCGTTTTGTATACACCTTGGGGACCTTCCTCCAACCCAAATTCAGAAACACACGTTTGTTTAGATATTTTTCCGAGTTCTCTAACCGAAGAAGGGGAATTGTGCATAGTTTCAACGAGGACCCCGAGATATTCAGTAAGGTTCTTCGCTACTATCTCAACGGCACGCGGACGGCCAACAACAGCATAAGGCATAATGATTTGATAACTATGGATAAACATCACATGTCTAAAGGATTTTCTCATTGGATTAAAATGACGGAGGATGAAGACAAAACTGCCTTAAGAAGAGATTCAGGAATTGGTGGGATATTTGCAAATCCTATGAAAGGGCTGCTTCCTTTCCCAGAAAGAAAACGATCTATTTCTCCGGGCGCGAACCCTCAAAGCCTTGAAGAAGACGCTTATTTCGTTGACCCTAACTCTGAAGTAAACCAAAGAAATCAGGAACAAAAAGGAGAAGTACAGGAAAAAAAAGAAGAAAATGCAGAAATAATGACTCCATTTAAAAATAAAAATCAAAATATTTCAAAGACACAGGAAGTTGAAAGTGAATCCGTGAAAAACAAACCAGAGCCCGGCAAGCATAGACAAAACGGGGAGGCGTTCGAGCAGCTGCTTCATGGAATAGAAAGAAAACGATCTATTTCTCCGGAGGAGGACAGCATTTGATCATCCTAATGTATCTATGTAAAGCAGCGGCAGTACACCGCACATATAAATAGCACACAGTCTAGCGATAGACGCACAGACAGTCCCTAGTACATTATATACGTGACACAGCACATGCTTTTGCCAGCATGGTGGAACCCATCATCATTGTAAAAACGAAGAAACATAAAAGTAAGTGAGATACATACGTGTATGTGTCTCTTTACTTGTGTACGCGGAACTCACAATGTAAGACGGATGTATTTAATCAATTAAATTTGTTCAATGGTCATCCCTATGTAGCTCACAATGTGTCATCTAACTATTGATCGATATGCTTTTGCAACTACACGTAAAGAGAGTTGTGTTTCTTTTTTAGCGCAGTAGCCGTCGCCGTCGCTCTGCATAACTACATTAGGATGACCACTGAAAGCGTGTAATTATTTCCTTACATCCGTCTTTTTTTGAAAAGTTACGCGGCGGCATAAGACGGATGTAATGGAATGATTCTAATACTTATTGCAGCCATCCTAATGTAGCTATGCAAAGCGGCGGCTGTGTTGCGTGCTGTTTGTATTACGTTTGTTTCGGCTATTACCAATTCAGTGTTGTTGCTGTGTGCCTACGCACGGATGTTGCTTAGTGCGTATAATTCTGCTTCGTCTGCATTCACACAGATTGCGTTTCTCGGCTTGCGTACGACATTATTATAGATTATGTGTTTCTAAATTTCTCATGATGTCATGCATGCATGCCCAATGACATCACTTGCTCGTTCATTCGATTCCCGTCTGCGTTGCGCAGTGCGCACTAATTTTGCTTGTACACAAGTACGTACATGCGAGCATCCACAAGGCAGTTTTGCTGAGCGTTGCAGCATAGATAGATTACGTTGGTCATTATAACCCAGTGGATAACTTTCATACTATGTAATATACCACGCAATACCACACTACAAATCCAATTTGTCACCATGCCGAGATTGCATCCGATACGATTTAGTTACGCGCACGTAAAAATATCGAGTAGAACTACGTCTTCTATCTGGACACTCTTACACGCTGTTACTCTATTCCCTCCTTTCAATCATGGATATCACAGCTGATGTAGCTCGCGCAAGTTTTCCTTTAAAGTCCGTGCTAAATTTATTTAGCGAGGTTCAAAAAGGTGCGAATTAGGCTCTTGTCAAATCACCAAAAACTTACAAAATCTAGAAACCATGATTTAGTCATTGATTCGTTCACCTGTTGTCGATAACGTGGTGATGAGGATGTTGGCCCCAGCATCCAACCATCTTTTTGTCCAGAGCACGTGCTTCCTCTACGGTCTCACGGCGAGCCTGAAACAGCCATCATCATCAGATTAAAGGAGGTACTTTTACATTCTCCTACTGTAAGGCGTCTATCTTACATCAGCTACATTTATATTTAGTAGTATGTATTCAAAATCCTAATCATACTTTATTATTGGCCGTCGTATAGAACTTCTCCGCGCCGTCAGCCGCTGTGACCAGATGTAGCACCATATCATACCTGGAGTTTTTGTTTCCATGAGCGGCGAGTGAGTAGAAATTGTGATATTGTGAGCACTATATCTGATGAAATCATCACCCCAACGTGCAATAACCTTTACAATACAGTGAAACTAGTCATTATTCTCGGAAACAATACACTGTAGCAGCCACCTTCCCAGTAACTGCTCCTCAGTCAGGCCCTTTCTATTAAGGATCTATATAGTGATACCAGTAGCTTTAGTTTTGTAAACTTTAGCAACTTTCAAACATACTATAAAATCACAGAGAAATGGAAATTCTATCCTTCGCCAAGCCAACCATGTCAATATTGTATCATCGTCATCGTAACTTCTTTATCATCATCGCTGTCATCAGGAGCAAAGCCTGTGACTCGGATTAGCGCGGCAACCTCTTTCCACTCCTTGCGAGGGATATACGCCGCGATATCAAGGAGACCTTAACAAAAGAAGGGGATAAAGGAGGGCAATATTATTTTGTGGTATGATACGATGAGACGGATGGTCACACAACGCTTGTTAAGTAATGCCACATATGTTTTTAAAAGAGAGAGAGAGAGAGCGAGAGAGAGAGAGAGCGAGCGATGTATCACCTCTGTCCATGACAAGAACAGAAGGTCTTTCTGTGGATTGTGCGATACCCACGAAAGAGCGCTCTGTCTGGAGCTACACGATAACAAATTTCTCGGAATCAACTATGCAAATTCTACACACGCACATACACAGACATACACGTGTGTGTGTGTGTGTGTGTGTGTGTGTGTGTATGAAAATATCTAGAATATAAAACCTGCAAATCCATAAGATGTGATTCGAATTGGAACAACTTCTCACCACCTACAAAAAAAGGCGGGGGAGAGCGGAACAAAGAAGAATTATGAGAAAATATTATGTCCGTCATGTATCTGATTGTTTTCCTTTCATATCCAAGGGAATGAAATATTACCATCAATCCCGGGATAGCTACAGCCGCCATTCATGAGAAGGGTAGGCACCTAAAACATTATTCTAAGAGGCTATAAGGCCTACTGATGTTTGCCCTTATCTACCTCAGGCGCACGATAAACGTCAAATCCGCGACTAGATAGTTCTTTGGAGAATGCCTAAAATTTTGATAACGCAGGAAACAGATTTGGTAAAGCGGACAGAATGCATAATTATCAGGATTAAGAAGACCTTGAGGCTTGAACTTTTCCCTCCACAAGGACCCCCAGTTAATGCTACCCGATACACGTAGTTTTTGTCACCAAATTTACGCAAGAGCGACTTATCCACAGTAGTCGCATGCCCCATCTTGGCTTCATCAGCGTTGAAATGATGCTTTGGGTCACTATTTCTGTATTTTTGCTCTCTAAATACCGATGCGACAGCAAAGCCGATCGCACCTCCCGTGATAGCGTATAGTGCCTTCGCTGCAATCATGCTGTTAGAAGCTTGTTCACCACCAGATGTCTGCTGGCATAGGAAGCGGTAGGAGGGCTTAACACGTGGTCCTCCCCGTGATGATAAAGCGATGTTGCCACACAGAAGTGCACAACGGGTTGCGGATCTTTGACGATAGAGAAAGGAACGCATGTGTATAAAAACACCTGTAATGGATTATGAATTTTTCACGTTTGTTATCTTCGATCGCTGGTTTTTTGTTATAAAATCAATATAATGACTTGTCGCATGTTGTTTTCCTCCTAAATAATCAATCAAAAGATGGTTCGTATGGAAGTTCGGATTGAAATCCATATGGAAGTTGAAAAAGAAAAATGTTTAATGGATGCGACCTGGTTCCAATGCAGTCGTTGGATGCACATCTAGATCATTTTCGACTCATCGGAAATCTATGGAAACACATAGAATTGAAGGCGCTAAACGTGCCTTTCCAAACACCGTAGTTTGTCGGTTATTAAAAATGGTTCTTTCAGATATTTTACGTTTCATAATATTCCTAAAGAAGCACGTAATGTGCTTCATAATTGGAAGATCTACCAGGTTATGCAGTTCAAATCTGATAAATCGTAAATGTTTATCCATCTAAAACAAGAATCTAACTCTGGACATATTTTTCAGATAAATTGAATTCATTCATAAAATATTTTTCTTCGGAATCAGAGCCTTTTTTGTAATATTTCACGGATATCGGATACTTATATCTAAAATTTAGGCAAGAATTAATAGAATTTGGATATGATAAGTATGAATTGTGAGGCTGAAAGGAATCACGAACTTCTATAGCAACTGAGGTTGCGATATCTGACATTCCTCAAGAACCTTAATTTAGTCGCAAGATCTTCGTTTTAGAAAGAACAGATTGACAAACAGCATTACATTTTGCTGCAGATTACTGATTCGAAGTTGTCTCAAGTATATATTATAAGATCTTACGACATTCTATTTGATTCCCGGTAACCTTTATCCATCCGAAAATAAAAGTAAGTGCCAATTCATGCCACTACGAACGAAGTGTACGCTCATATGGGTTGATAATCAAATTCCGACTAAAAATAATGGGCATCAGGAAGGCAAAAAAATAATTTAGCAGAAATCCAATGAAAACATATGAGTCTTATTATTAGATCTTGGCTGCTCTAGAATAGGAACAAGGAAGTCAGCATTCAACTAGGCACTAGTCGATTTCACTCCTCCCTCTCGGTGCCGTGCCAGCAACTAGCGGGTGAGTCGCCAAGCTATCTATTATCGTGGACAAATATCGCTTGGGTGGAACACTAATGATTAATGTTCTTCACCGTAGGCACCGCTGAGAGAAGCAGTTCGGGTCTGCGATGGGAAAGAGCGATGAAGCTGCCAGCTCAGAAGCTGGGATGAACACCACAAAAAAAGAGGAATCGAAAGAGGCTGCAGAGGCGAATGTGAAAACGGATGACAACACTAAAGTAAACACAGATTCTTCGCCCAGCGATGACAAAGATTCACGCGGCAAGAAAAGAGGTACGGGTACGCAAAATATGTGCTTCCCAAGAGATGAACTGTTTGTATTTCAGATGCTGGGGAGGCTCTCGGTTCGAGTAAGGATAAAGAAGCAACCAAACAAGCACGAATCAAAACGAATCCTGATCCATCTTCGAAACCTGTTGATGGATCAGAAGCTCCAAAGGCCCAGCAGATGCAAACTCCAATAATCCAGGTACACCCGCAATATACACACCCAGCTATGTTTGGGAACGGCGGTCCAATGCAGGGTATGTACCACCCGGGTCCTCCTGTGATGGGCTTTCAGCAATTTGCTCCACACCCTCAATTTGGCCAGCCGTATCCTTATCAGGGTTATCAAACAAACCCGGCAGCAGCGGCAGGTATACACTACCAGCTTCAGCAGCTCCCACAACCAAATGTAGCCCCGAATAACCTGGCCGGCGCAAATAGTACCGCAAAAGTAGCTGGGGTAGCTATGGAAAAGAAGGCACCAGCTGATGACAATGCCGCAAAGTCGAGTACGACCACGGGAAGCGATGGACAAGCTGCTTCAAATACCAAAAAGCCTGTTGAGACGGGAGCGACACAACAGCAGATGCAGCATCAAAATCAGATGATTCCAGGTCAGATTGGGGTTTTTCCGATGCAGCCGCCTCAATTCATGCAGCAAATGCGTCCTCAACCAACGGGGATGGCAAATATGGCCAGGATGCCCGTGTACCATCCGATGCAAGGGGGGGTGCCCTATAACAATGGGATGTACTACTGGCCGATGCAGCCACACCCTCAAGCTGCGCTCTCTCCCCAAGGTTCAGCGACGGCTGCTGCTAGCGCCAGTGCTGGACCTGAGAACAAGTCTTTGAAGGGCGAAAATACACCTACAGGTTCTAGCGGTAGTAAACCAGAGAAGACTGAAGAGAAAAAGGACGGCCAGCCGGTAGCTAAACCCTCACCGGACTCGAACCAAACTACAAGTTCTGGTACTACGACAGGAGCAACGACAGCAGCGAACAAGGGGGCCAAGACAATGGCACCACAGCTGGCGGGTGGTTATCACCCGGGATTCCCTTATGGCCAATATGGAGCATGGGCCGGAGCAGGAGACCAGCCTCCTGTTGTGCAAGGTCACCATTCGAACTTTAACCCTCAACAGAGGCAGCAACAGCAACAGCAACCGCAACCCGGAATGTACAATCCCTTGTACCAACCTATTCGTTTAGTCCGTCCTCCTACTCAAAGAGCGCCTTTGGATCCTTCACAACTCGCGCAAAGAACGCCAGATATGCTTTACGAAAAAGTACCGATGCTGAACCAGGCTACAGGCCGCATAAATCTGAAGTATCAATGCCTCGTCTGCCACAGAATTTTCTCAGCTCGTTCAAACGTCATTACCCATTTGCGGACTCACACCGGTGAGAAGCCGTATGTCTGCTCTGAGTGCGGCAGAGGTTTCGCTCAGGCTACTAACCTAAAACGCCACAAGAATGTGCACAAAAAAGGGAGAAAGCCCGCCATAATTCCTCCAATAACATCATCTGGTAATAATACTAGCGGAGGGACTGCTGTGGGAACTGCCCTTACAGGACCATCAGCAATTGCAGCCGCCCCCTCCACAGCAGCTGCGGCTGCCGCGGCAGCAGCAGTAGTAGGCCCGCCACAGCCACCGCCACCACCGCCAGCACCGACTGGAGCAGCAGTAATTGTAGCAGCTACTACAGTTGCAGGAACACCAGTTCCTTCAGCAAGCATTGGCACTGCAGCTGCTGCTGCTGAAACCCCTAAAACAAATGCCACCACCACCACCACCACTACCACCACTACGACAACTACAACAACACCAAGCTCCGAAAATACAAGTAGCACACCAGCAGTAGCGTCTGTTACTGACACAGTTCCAACTCAACAACCATAAGCATGGTGGGTGTCATCCCAGTTACCAATGCAAACCTAACTCTGACAGTATTTTTCGTTTTACTTCTGTAATGTGCGTCCTTTGTTACTAAAATCCTAAATTAACACGCAATGATTATCTGGTTCATGTGCATTGTTACGCACATTCAGAGCAGTATTGGCATCATGCAGTACTAGAATGGCGGCTAATCTAAAATTCAGAGATCCAGCTATTCTTTCTTATAGCTTTACAACATATGGATGCATATCTTATGTGTAACAAGTGCGTGTGCTACATGCGTAGCATCGCTAGATCGGCCAGGACAACGCCGCAGCGCCTTTCTAGCTTTGCATTGCTTCCGGTCTAGCGGTGGCTCTTCAATGGCGCATGCAATGCAGCTATGCTCCACAAAAATTAGTTGTCTGCAAGCCTACGATGCTAGATCCAGGCGCATGCTGGTGGAATGTGACATCAATGCAATGCACAGTGTGCACACAAATGCCTGACACAACTAGACACACTGTAGCCGCTGCTGTGCTGCTTTGCACAACCCACATCAGGATGTCTCATGGATGACTACTCTGCTAGTACGATGCGACACGATGCTGAAAATGTTTAGTCAATTCATTGTGCACGGCACATCCGTCTCGCAGTGACACTTGGACACGTTTGCAAGCGTGCGTCGCATGAACGATTGGAGCTGTGGGGAGCATGATGAGCGCACGCTAGCACGTACGCAAGTTGCACACAGCGTTGACAGTTGTGTGGATAGCTAGGTAGCTACGGAAAAGAAGGCACCAGCAGCTACAATGACAATGTGCCGCAAAGTCGAGCACGACCACGGGATCGGAAGCGATGGACAAGCTGCAGCTACCTGTGGCTATAATAGACACAGCTAGCTCGATCTCTAGAGCTCTAGAGCTAGCCACAGGTAGCTCTGGACAGAGTTGATGAATCTAAATGTCATGATCGAGTTGCACATGCCATTCTGCATTGCTAGATGTGCATTGCATGTCATGACATCGCAGCACACACACACGCGCAAGATGTTGCGAGCATAGCAATATTCGCTATGGCGTAGCGTGGCGTGGCGCGTCTAGCAGACGACATGTTAGCTAGCGTAGGCTAAACATTGCTAGTGCGAAGACACACCACACTTACACATGTATGGCGTTGTCTCTAGCTCGACTGACTGGTGTATATACACCTCCAGCTAGCCTAGTAGGACTTCTAAAGTTACAGGATAGGGCAAATAAATGCAGTGCAAGCGTAGCGATTCATCACATATTCTTACGACGAGCGACACAAAGCATTAGGGCTTAGATGTGACGGTAGCATTGCTATATAATGCCTGTAGCGCAGCATCGAATCACATCGCCATTACTTGTTAAGATACGTTAGTTGTACTGACGACCGTTAGCATCTCTGGCATCACTAGATCATCGTATACGCGCAACATCATCATAAGAGCAGAATTCTCTTTTTTTTCTTCTTCTTCTTTTTCTTTTTCCCGCCCCCGCCATAGGTCGAATCCGTCTCGGCATTCGTACCGACTGTGTAGGTACCAGCTGATTTGGGCTCATTGACAACGTTGGCCAACTTGTCGCGGGCCAAGAAAGCCCTGAGCAGCAGCATTTGAACGAACTGGTGCAGGAGGACCACGTCGGTGGTGGAGAAGGAGCCAAGAGATGTTCTCACCCAATTCGCGACACGGCTGCCGCACCCATCCTCGGCCGATGCCATACGAGATACTTGAGATATGTACTGATGAGATGATTCTTTGAACCTGCATGAATGAACGATTATCAACTTAAGAAATAGTGTCATAGATGGCTGTGATAACAATGATATCGATGGCGTTGTTGTTGTTGTTGTTGTTGTTGTTTAATTATAGGAAACAAACAAAAAAAGGATCATGGTCAGTAGCCGTACCCAAGAGAACGAAGATTCCCAATGGCCAATATTAGCTAGGTGTATCAAATCAAGAGAGGACGTCGGGAATCAGTTTAACAAATAATGCTGCTTCATTGATTGATGACAATGAAAACAACGTCACGCAAAAGTAAGGCACTTACATTGGGGTTCTTTTTCTTAAAATTAGGTCGTTTTGCAAGGTCGGCGAGCCCGTCGCGCTTACCGGATGGCACTTGTTGAGCTATACCCTGATGGTGGTGATAGTAGTCAGCTACAATCGGGACGGCGACGACCATGAACTATGGACTAATCACTTAGCAGCCTCCGAATCTTAATTGCCTCGATCATGATCACATCATCATCATCATCATTATCATCATCATTATCATTACCAATACCATCATAATGCATCACGCTACGCTGCTTCTTTTCATCACTGTTGGTCGACATCATCCAAATCATTACCGATGATGTGGTTACGCCTTTGTACATCATGAACTCTTCACATAATCCATGAATCGTACAAAGGATCATCAGCTGCAGGCCACAATCTGGATAGGGGTTAGGGTATTATCGGATGTTAAACCGGTGATTTCAGACGGAAGGCGAGATGCTATTGGAAAGGTGATGATGATGATGATGATGATGATGATGAAGAAGCTGACGATGATGATTGGCAATGAACTCATTTGGCGGGAAATTGACAACACAAGATTGAGGGAGAACACGAGCAGCCTCAAAGCACAATAAGAGCAAAAGCTCCAGATCCCATCATCCGCATCTTGACACCGCTACCACCACCACCACATCCTCCTCCTCCTCCTCCTCCTATTACTACAACAACTAACAACTACTGCTAACTACTGGCATGCGAAACTACTACTACTACTACTACTACTACTACTACGACTACTATTTATCACCCGGGCTAGCACACACATCCGAAATTTGGCTGCGAAGCACCGCTGCGTCCACCATGCCCTCTCGACGCCACGATTTGTCGTCTTCCGCTGCTACTCTGTCAGCAGCCTTTGAATCCCTTGGGATACCCTCTCCAAGGCCGCTACTACCACCCCCACCACCACTACTACTACCACCTCCACCACCCCCGAGTGTGGGAAAGTCTCTTTTCCCTCTATTTCGGCCCTTTGTCTTCGCTGTATTTGTCGATGTTAGCGTGGCGCTTCTCTGTAATGATGATGATGATGATGATGCTAATGATGGTGATGGTGATGATGATGCTATTGCGTTGGTGGCTCCTGCTCCCCACCCCCCCCCTCCTCCTCCTCCTCCTCCTCCTCCTCCTCCTCCTCCTCCATTCCTGTTCTCAGTATTCTTCTTTTTGTTTTTATTCTTATGCTTTTGATCATCCTTCTTTTTCTCCTTCATGGGGTTGTAGAGCACTTCGACTCGGTAGGGATTTATGTCGTGCTTGCCGCTCCACACGCCACCGCCTTCTGCTGCTACAGCTGCCGGCGGAATTGATGATGTCGTTGTCGCAACCCCCCCTCCTCCACGCTCCCATTCGCTCATAACAACACGAAAGGTAGAGAGGAGGGCACGCCCGCGCTCCGGCTTCTCCGCTAGAATTAGAGATATAATATCTTTGAGGGGAATTGTATCATCACAGCTCTCGAAGTAGAGGTCAAGAAACGCTCTTGCTGACAGGAGGCCCTTCCCTACAAAGTCGCTCAACGCTCGTCTAATTTGTGTCATCGCAGCCTTATCACCTCCGAGAGATCGAAGCAGTCGTTCTTTGAAGTACCTACGATGATGATGATGATGTTGATGAGCCGCCCAGAGAATCAATCAAATATGGTGGTATTCTGTGGTCATGGCGACCGTGACAACGATGATCATTCTTCTGAGAATGTGTGAGGGAAGTGTACATGTGCGTGCATATCATCGATATATCATCGTCGATGGTGGGGGAAGGAAGAACATACTGGTGGCGCTGCTTCTTAAGCTCCGGAGGGCATGGCTCGATCTTGCCGTCGCCTACTGACACACTACCACTGCTGGATGATGATGAGTGATTGGAAGAATCCTGTCGCTTACGCGCACGCCGCTCGTTTCTGTTGGAGCGGTTGTTTGCTCGCCTCTGCTTTGATTGTGCCTGCTGCTGCTGTGACGAGGGAAATGCAGGGAAGTTCTCCACGCTAGCCTCCGGAGGAGCACCAGGATAAACCTACGCGTATATTTTTGCAGGAGCTGTGAGTATTCGCGTGATGTGACAATTGCTACTATGATACAATGATCGACGGAGTGCTTGAATGACTGAACAACTGATAGCCAAACGATTGCGACAACCACCTTATTCTGTGGTCGTTGCTGCCCTCCCGCTCCACCGCCAAGAGTAGGAAATTCCGATAGAGCGCCTCGACTATTTCCTCCTCCTCTCCCTCCTACAACTGCGGCAGCACTCAGGCGCGTTGGAATGCTATGAGACCTTCCAATACCGCCTTCACCAGCCAACGATGATGATGATGATGATGATCCTTTGGTTTTGTCACCGTCTTTATCGTAGTTCCTCCTGTTCTGGGACGGGGGTGTTGCGGCACGTAGTTTGGCCGTTGCTACCTTGTACCTTTTCTAAGAACGACACGTTTGCGAAAATTAGGGATTGAAGATGTGCATGATATTGATTCACAATAACAGTGATATTAGGATTATCTACACCTCGAGTTCGGCACGCATTGCCTCTCTTGCTCTTGCAACTTCCTCGGTGTTATTTGGGTTCTTTTCTTCGTTGTGATCATCATCATCTGCGAGGGAGAGGTAGGCGATATCACGGGAGAATCGTGTCCCTTGTCGTCGAAATGATGATGTACGTCCTCCCCTTCCGCCTCCTGAACAACGACAATAACCAATTCGACGACAGATATTTCAGTTCTTTGGCCAATTTTACAACTTTTCTTCATTGCCTGTGATAAAAGGAAGTAGCGGTGCAGCATCATGCTTAGTACCCCTTCCTGCGGTGGAAGAGCCGGCAAATACGCCAAAGTTGAGTCTAGTCGCGCGCTTTCGCTCAGCTCGGGACATCTTGGTGGTGTCAATATGGTAGGCGAGGTTGTGCTGCTTGAAGTCAATCTCGTTGTCAAACACGACATCATGGTTCAGCTGCATGCACGACGGCTCTTTGCAGACGAAGTGGCGCTCCGCCTCGTCGTAGTGCTGCCGTAGGGCCTTATGATGCCGGAAGTAGACCTATAAGCATATTTTATATCAGCACGATGTAACGACGATGTCCATCATGGCGATGGTAATGATGATAATGATGATGATGATCAAGATGGTAGTATAAAAAAGAGTAACATGGCCAAACTACATAGCTCGTAGGAATAAATATATCTGGCAAAAAAGTAGTACCCTTTCATCCTCACTACGACGGTTGCAGATGGCGCACGTAAGATGGTTAGACTCCATGTGAGCGAAAAGCTCATCTTTGGAGAAGTACGGATCCCGACAGAATTGGCAAAATGGGTGTGGAGCAACCGGGGGGTCGTTGCCCATTGCTGGAGAACCGTGCTTGAAGTGCTAGTAAGTAGCAGCACCAATCATTTTCAAAGGGAACATGTACTAAAAAAAACTCAATGCAAAACTACAGAGTGATGGGAGACGACTACTACACTGATGTTTTATTGATGATGGAAGACACCTAAACACACAACTACCTTGAGAAGCGCAGTTTTGGTATATAGCTGGGCATCCTCGACTGATTGTTTGCGCGCAGTCATGCAGGCCATACAATGGAACAGTTTGTGCTTTTTCTCAAGGTGCTGTGATAACTGCCTCAGAGACTTGAAACGTGTCTGCTTGCCGATTTTCTCGCACGGCTTGCAGAATATCGCAGTCGCACGAAGAAACCTTCATTTTGATGATGAACGAGATGATAATCAAGCAGCAATTTACAGTCAAGCAAGTGTCATGCTATTGAAAAAAACATGTGTACAAATGTATGGGAGACAATACCGATTGAAGATACCGTACCTCTGATGAACGTCGATGGAGTCCGAATATATTCTAAGCTGGGTGTTGTATAAAGACTTTTTGAGTGGCAGACATTCCGAGAATGACTTGTTCTCGTTGGAAAAAATGATGCCCTCCTTCCAGTAAGATTGGCAATACGGACACTTGAGCGGCTTTCCTTTCTCTTCCTTCGGTTGGAACTTCGCTAACTTGACCACACAGCGCGCGCACATGCTCCCAGATTCACCACAAGATAAAATGGCGTAGTGCACGATCGGGAAATTACACAGGCTACAGTTTGGGGCATCTGGAGCTGCGACCAAATCTGCTGGTGCGATGGATGATGGAGCAGCAGGAACAAGTTTAAACCCACTCGACTCGCTTTCGCTGCCGCTCTGAGGCATCCCTGCTACAAATTTTCTACCACTATCTTCCTCACTAAACCTCCCCTGCATAGCCCCACGACCGCGGCCACCCCGGAATTGACGTCCTCTGAAACTCCGAGCTACCCTTCTGCCAGCACCGCTGCTTGGCGCTCGTTCGCTTTCGTCCCCGGTATTTTCAGGGCTTTTGCTAGGATATCGTTCGTAATTTTGATTATCGTTGCTATTGCTGCTGTTGCCCCTGCCCCTTCTTCGATGTCGGCCTCGAAATCCGCGACCCTTAAAGAAGAGAGAAATGGGGGGTGGTTATCAGGCGTTAGGCACGCATTAGAGAACGGCGCATTTAACGATAAACATACCCTGCCACGGCCACGAGGGAGAGGTCTTGGTGAAGGTCCATCGTCCATCTTCTTTGTTTTTATTTCTAGCTTATTTGCTCTAGCTTCTTCTCCCACCACCACCACACGGCTTGAGATTACCGCCTACATAATAAGCAGCCAGAATCGGATGTAAAGTGTCCATCTCATCTTAGACAAATAGAATAAATCAAAGGAGTTTAAATCTAAAAAACTAATGAGCCATGTCCTTAGGATGTTGGCCGGGGAACCAACCTGCTGTGCAGTGGCGAAGTGTCTTGGAAAGTGCTCTCTGGGAGAGAGGTGTCGTGTCCAGCACGAAGGTGCTCCAGTTTGTCGCATCCCTTTTCATGTAACGACAAGCAAAATCACATGTCGATTCAAACAATTGACGACTACTCTCAACAAAAATCCGAATGACATCTAATTTCTCCTGCGAGACAACAATTTATATGGGAAGAAGACAGTATCGCAAAATTCGGAAGCATAGATGATGCGGACTATATTCCTTAATTACGACAAGACAAAGAATCTGTCTCTGCCTGAAGTCTACGTTATCCTCCGAATTGGAAAGAAGTTTCCGCTCCTCCGGGAATCTTCGTAGAATCCCGCCGGGATTCCCTTATTTGAGAAGCCGAGAAGGATTTCTGAACAATTTGTCGGCAGGCGTCGGCGAATTGCATCTAAACTCCGATTTGAGGTGTGGCGCACCCCCGTCCCCCAACCTTGGCTAACCTGCTTGAGTATTCGGAACGGGAAAATTGACCTGTCGTTTTCTTCTTCCATTGTTTCTCAGTTTAGAACACAGCAATCATGTCGGCGAAAAAGGGAAAGAAGACTATGGTAAGCCTTTAATCTGTGATCAGAGGATAGATAGTAGCGTGGGTGTTTGTGTGCATGAATTTGTGGCATCGAGCTGAGGGATTATTCGCCATGCTACTCTAGGAATCCATCAACAGCCGTCTTGCGCTCGTTATGAAGAGCGGTAAGTACGTGCTTGGATACAAGCAAACCCTTAAGACATTGAGAGCCGGCAAAGGTATTTCGACTATAATCCATCAGCCAACATTATATATTCTAACTTCAATGTTATGTATGATGGTGGAAATTATAGCTTGGCTTATCATTATCGCCAAAAACTGCCCTCCTCTCAAGCGCTCGGAAATTGAATACTACGCCATGCTTGCACAAACCGGAGTCCACCATTACACTGGAAGTAAGATTTAATGTGAACATGTTGGAGAGAAGAGTCCAATGAAACTCCACAGTTGACGTGTTCCAGCTCCATGCTCTTCCATCTAACACCCAATTTTATCACAGACAACATTGAACTGGGAACTGCATGCGGTAAATTCTACCGCGTTAGCTGCTTGAGCATTACGGACCCTGGTAATAATAACAATAGCTAGGGTGAAACAACGAAAGTAGAGTTGACGAATGGGGATGTAGACACATCAGCAATACCAATCATCGTTAGACTTGTTTCTACTATCGTTTCATCGTTTCCCCACTCGCTGATATCATCATTTTACTCCAGGTGATTCCGACATCATCATGCCGAAAGACGAGGGAAAGCGCGATTAGATTGATATGCGACGATCACGGGATGCTCCCTCGTGTAATTTTGATACGGGGAGAAAACCGTGATTGGCCATACATCCTACTCATAGTCGCTTCCTTATTCCACATATCGCATCGAATGATTCATCACCCTCACGTTCAAACTAGGAAAACCCCTCTTAACCTCGATTAAATCGAATGAATGCAGCCTGTACACAAAATGTGCATGACAGAATCATCAATTGAGTCTGTGTGGAGTTGGCAAGTGTTTGCGGTGTATGGACGCTAAGTATGCACGATTTAGATAGTACTTATAAGGTGCATTGTCTAGATGTGTGACGAGGTGCGATACCCGCATTCGCTAGTCAAGACACCGAACAACTTTTTAACTAATAATAGTGATTAGTAGCATAGCAGCGGGTGCACACACACACACACACACACACACACACACACACACAAGCATGCATGTGCATCAATACTACCCCATTGATCAATACCCCATTGCATGAAATAAATGTAGCGTGACGCGAAGCACACTGCGCTTCTATACCAGTCTAGCTAGCTAGCAGTGTACGTTCGTGCGCTCATTGGGCTGCCTTCGCTGGGATGAGCATGTAGCAAATAGCTAGCTATATGCATGTGTACACACATGTATACACACGTGTGCGCGACTCTATAACTCTATGCGTTCGCAACAAAATGCGTTGTCGTTTTAATTATGTGCTCTAGCTAGCTATATGTAGTGCTGCATTGTTCGACTTAGCTAGTTAGCTAGATAGCATTGACGCGTAATGCACACATTACGAGTTATTCATACCAGCTGTGATCGATGCAGGCTCCGCGAGCCTGCTGGCATGCATGTCTAGATGTAGTTTAAATTGAACAGCAAATGATGCTAGTACGTCGTGATCGAATGTCGTAATATACGGAGTAGCACTTACGCTTCTAAAGTTTGCTCCGCTGTACATTATTACTTCGTTCTCTAGCAAGGACGCTATCGCTACGTATTGTGTCTTCGTCTCTACTATTCTCGTGACCCTGCGACAAGTCCAACAGTTTGATGAGTCGATTTCCTTCTCGAATTCCACTGCAATACGCTCCGTCCATATATCCGTATCGGTTACGCGATGTGTGCTCTCCGGCAAATCCTGCATAAACAATCGTAAGGAAACACATGGCTGCTTAAAAACTACCTGGTGTGTTCGGATTTATGAATAAGAATCCCGATTTTTTGGCATTCTACAATGGCCACGATTACTTTATTTGTCACACGCCGTCCGCCCTACTCTGTGTACTATGTATGTATATCGCATTGCCAACCTAGCTTGCCAGAGTAAAGGGGGGCGGCAAGAGTTTCAATATCCTTCGGCTCCGCTCCCTTAGCCATGAAAGTATACGCTCTGAAAATACAGTGTACCACCATCCACACCGCTGATGATTGATTGTTTGTTTGCTTGCTGCAGAGCCGAAGGCACCAGATCACAGCCAGTAGAACCGCATGTATCAAGCACTGTGTGGTGGCCACTCACTAATAACTACCCGTGTGTGAAGTTATCATCGCCCCATCGTACGACTCGAGCTTTATCAGGAGTAGGGTTTCGCCCAAACATTTTCTCTAGCGCTTGCCTTACGGTGGAAATCTCGGGGAAAGACGTGTTATTTCGCCGCTTCTCGGCCAAAATCTGCTGTAAATCTCCCGTGATCAGGGCGACCAGAACGGCTTTCCCCGTAACTGAAAGGGCCACAAAATGAGCGGAATCATCACCATAAAATCAAAGATTTTGGTCGGGGTAACAATCATGATGGGCGAAGGAGGCACTAATTCATGCAAACTAACACACGCTTTGCATGCACCCGGAACGAGGTTGAAGATAAACAGATTGTGCCGAGGGCGTTGTGATATTATCGACGATGAGAGTCCTGGAGCGGTAGATTTTGTCTCGCTGGGAAAGTTATAACCGAAGACGTACGTGCCACTTGGCCAAAAGCACTCCTTGTACTGCAGCAGTACCTATGGAGAGAAGAGAGAGGTGGGAGATCCAAAAAGAAGACCAAGATACGAAGAGTAGGAATCATTCGCACACTTATGATATATCTTGGGCAGTTTACACACATGCACACGCACACGCACACATTACTACTACTCCTACAACTGCTGCTGCTACGATGACCTTGTCCATTTGGCCAAAACCCAACCGAGAAATCGCATCTTGCTTCTCTACTGGCAATCTTGGAAGGATTGATATTCGTCCCCTTTTAAGCACCTTTGGTAAATATTATTGCGGTTGTAGTGGTGATGTTGCAGGTGGTTTTTTGCCGCTTCAATCGTCCTATCCACCATGCTCATCATCACCGCTTTAGAGCTATTATTATTATTATTACTATTATTGTTGTTGTTCATACAATTATCATTATTATTACTATTATTATTATCCTCAAACCCTACCCCAAGAGGCACAGTGAGGACGGCGGCGTCCGCCATTTCCACAGCTCCATCGTCCGTTGATACAACGACTTTGCCTTTTTCTTTGTTTTCCTAAAAAGTCCAAAAGGTGATGGTAGAACTGAAACAATGGTCGTCATACCGCAAGAATCGAAGCAGTCGTCGCCAGCAGCGTATTTATCATCATGTTAGCGCCATTCTCAAATCATCAACTCAAACAGACCTCGATCTCTGTCACTATGGTCTTGAATCGAATGTCAATTTCAGCGCTCATCGTAGTGAGAATCTGCTTGATGCCTCCCACGATGTACTGATCCCCCCCCTGAGAGATGGCAGGGACGATAAGTATGACCTTGACAATGCTGATAGTCATGCTATTGACTAATACCTCGTAATAATCGCCTGAGTCAAAGTGTAGCGCCGAGAGAGAATCCATGTGCGTGTTTTCTTCGGATTCGATCTTTGGAATTAAATGTGGGTAGTATCCTTTAATTTCCTCCAACAGCACACACAACACATGCAACACTCACCCACCCACACACCCACACACACATACACTCACAGACAGACACGCCATAGCTTCTGTATGACGCTCAATGCATATTTATAATCCAACAGTAAAGCCGTTACCTTCGAGAGGATATATCGGAAAGCTTCTGACATCTCATGTCTCCATTCCCTGATGATGACGACGACGACGACGATAATGGTGGTGATGACGATAAATATGGCAGTTCTTAAAATACAATATTTCGCTTGGAACGCACCGCGTGAGGTCTGGATGACGCCTAACAAGCAACTCAAGGGCAGTTTTCAACCCGGTACTCTCGGAGATTCCAAGGGATTTTTTCTCCTCTTTGAGCTGCTCTACCATTGCCTCGAAATTCATCAGCGCCTCTAGCATTACATCAGGCGCAATGCTCTCCGAGCCTGTTGTTGTTGTTGTTGTTGTTGTTGTTGTTGTCGTGAAATCTTAATACTCAATAACAAGCTCCTCATTGAACATTTATGGTCATGATAACGATGATAACAATTGATTGATGATGGCGGCGACGACGACAACAATGACGACGACGATGATGATGGTTGTTGTTGTTGCGAATATCTGTCTTATGTTACTTCAATGCTGCTCTTAAGAGAGACGCATTGCTGTGTAGTGAGATTGTAATACCATGAGGTCTTAACGCAGTATGAATGGAAGTGATTGGCATCGGATGGAGTTTGAGCTCCGGCATTATGGCCTTCGCCTTCTCAAAGAACTCATTGCCTTCTGTGCCGTGGAACCATGCAGCCCCTGCTTCCACCTGTTGTTGAAGGAAAAACAGAAGAGGAGGAAGAAGGAGAAGGAGAAGAAGGAGAAGAAAATATTCACATATATATCCCTCAAATCAGGATGATAATGATAGCAGTGACGACGACAATGATGATGATGATGATGATGATGATGATGATAATGTGATGATAGTGATCACGGACCAATACTTCATCAAACAACCGTGTTGACCATATGCGGCCTCCGATTCGGTTTCGCGCCTCAAGAACAGTTACCTTTGTGGTAGTTGTATCAATGGCAGCAGCAGCAGTAGTAGTAGTAGTAGTAGTAGTAGTATGAGGAGGAGGAGGAGGAGGAGTGATAGCAAAAGTAGAAGTAGCGGGAGCAATAGTAGGAAGAGAGGGAGAATAATAATCATCTTTTATTGTGCACATTAGAGCTCTGAGAAAACGCCAAAGCGTCTGTTGTTGCCACTGTAATCATTACTATTATTGTTACTTATCATAATTAACCTCGTCATTATCATCATCATCATCATCATCATCATCATCATTGTTCTTTTATCATCAGTAGAGCTAACGGACATCAAATCCGCCGTGTTCCACGAGTTTCTGTGCACAGGCCAGCCCCGAAATTCCCGCGCCGACGATGATCACTCTCTTCCTTTTCTCCTCTTCGCCACCCTTTCGTGTAGATATGTATATGCACATATATATATATATATATATATATATATATAAGATATAAAAATACGCACTTGCGGCAATATCTATTGTATACACGTGTAAGCTTCGGCAGTCGGTCTGCTGTATCATCATCGGCATTTGTGCATTTGGGTGTCATCAAAACTCACCGCATGTCGCTGCTTCCGCCTCCTTCGTTGCTGCTGTGCGTGTTTGTGTTGCCTGTGTTTATGATTGCGAGCCTTCTTCTTCTTCGTGTTCTTCTCTTGCTGGAGCTCTATTTCAAACTGGTGGAGTGGCAGAATAGCCGGCTGCGGCACCGAGGCCATGATTCGTTTGAAGTAGGGGTTTGTAGCGTAATCAGGCCCGATGAGGTCATGGTAGTAGTCGCAGATGAACGCCACTAAAATAAAACCGTCGCCATCATTAGCACCATCGCTGCCACTCATCAGCAAAAAAGCGAGGAAGAATCCTCACTATCTTCAGCTTCAACTTTTCGATCTGACAATCTCTATCCCCTACCCTTGTTTCCTCTTTTCTCCGTCTCATACCCCCCCCCCCCCCTCACTCTACTCTGACCGAGTGCTTCTCGCTCAATTTGAGGAGTGCCTGTCTTCTCTTCGATGCTAACTTTCGGAGTGATGACGACGCCAAGTAGAAACGGCTGCGGCTTGTCACCTTCGTGGAGAGGGGGCTGAAAGAACTCAAGGCCCTATTTGATGGATGATGGCAGGGGGGCGGTGAGGAGGGGGATAGTCGAGAGCGAAGCTAGGACAAGACGAGAGCATAGCGGCCAGTAAAAATTCAGAGAATTGTCATATCCAATAATCACATATAATCTGCATTATAAGGGTAGTAATGAATAATTTTATTTAAGTCCTCGCAAAGTAACTATAAGCTGAATTGAGCTTTCATTTCCACCTACTGTCTTTTCCCCCACCCTCAGCCCTCCTCTGTGTTTGTTGGTTAATCTAACCCTGACACCCCTGACGCCCAAATGCTGGAACATGCGCAGTCTCTCGTAAGGATCGATAACGTCATTTTCCGCCGAGGTGATTCTTGGTAAAGGAGAAGAAATAATGGTGGAGAAGTACAGAACAACCAGCACTGGCAATCATTGCTACCTATACCTTGGATCATGCATTTCGCAGAATATATGTGTGAAGCTGCAGCCCCTCTCCTGTTCTAACCGACAGGCTGCTTGCCATGTTTTCACGGAACACTGGAAAGCCAGACCTTACAGCAGCAGCAGCAACAACAACATCAACAAGGGGGAGAGGGGGGGGAGGGATCCAGCGACATCAACATACCACCATGTATAGGTTCGTTGGATTGATTTTTTTGGAAGAAGAAGAAGAAGAAGAAGATGATGATGATGATGATGAGCTCTACAAACGCACCTCTCCCCCTTCCCTGCTCCGCGACAAAAAGATACGTGAATAGATAGTGCTGCGAAGCTCTAAAGTACTCCCAGATAGAGCCGCCAAGTATCTAAAGGGTGAGCAGCAGGTGAACAGATACATGATCATCAGACGACGACGTTAACAATGATAACTGATCATGATCACACAAAATACAATGGTGGGACGATCCATCACTACCTCAGATTTGTTGTTGATTGCGACTACAATGAGCTTTTTCGCCCTTGACGAGTCCCATTTTGCCTAGGAATTCAGAAAGGTTGTCACGTTATTATCCCGCAACTTGTCTCCACCTCCTCCTCCTCCTCCTCCTCCTCCTGCCTATTCACCACCTTTGACCAGTCTGCTTCCTTCTCCCAGCTTTCCCAACTATCCATCTCTGCAAGAATAAAATAATTTCATTTTTGTCCGTGAAATACGGGGCTCCTTCATCGCTGGTTGGTGTGGCAGTAACCTGACTCGTCGAAAGTCTTTGAGAGCAGATCAAAGAACCGCCGGAGAAGCGCAGGCTTAGTATTATCGACCTAAATTTATGCATTCAAACCCTTGTTAGTTTCTCATTGGTCACCGCCAATTGATTTGGGGCACAACCTGGATAAACTTCATCTCAGCCAGAGAGGACGGGGCGTGGTAGGGTACGTGGTCTGAGTTCTATCGTCATATTCGTTGGAAGGGATAATTTTAAGAGGGTAATACATCTAAATTATTATAAGATTGATGCTGGAACTGGGATTTCTAGTTTATTATTGTGCTAAATATTCTTCAGAGAGCCATTATATTTTTCTAAGTATGCGGTAAATTACTAGTGAAAAACGTCAACTTTAGTAGGAAACTAGCTATCTATTTTGGGAAGATATCTCTATGTAGAATGAACCTATCATAGCCGTCAAAGATCGAGAAGGTCGAGTGAATATTTGCAAGCAGTACTTTAATCACAATGATTATAATTCCGCATAAATATCGATTAAATATCTTTTTTTTTTTCTCTAAGCGTCAAACTTCCACAATTCCATTATTTTTCCAAGTATATTGTCTCTGGTTGTTGTTGGCTTGTATTTTGGCCTAGATTTATGCCCGTACCGGATTAAAAAATCAGATCTTACAATGCCATTTTATGGGATTCAAAAGCAATAATACATGTTTATTTGAAGATATAGTAACTATTATTGTTATCGCAATGTAATAGACGTCTATTTACATGGAGTACATGGGTAGAAAAAGTCCTGATCAGTTAGCATCCCCAACGCCACGTGTACCCCCCTGTGACTCCACGTGCACTCCCCACAAGCCAAACTTCACTATGCCGCGTCGCTCGCAGACCTTATGTATTCTTCTGCCACTCGCTGTTGTCATGTTATCCGCGCCGTTTATGTATCGCCAAGGGACCTTGAGTCGGGGTGCAATCCAAGGTGACGGGAGGAAGCTAGGGAGGACTGGGATGGATTCCCTTCTACCATTTGAATACAAACTAAATCATTACTCGATGGGCTTGCTCATATGTTCTTCGAATTATAGTTTCGAAAAATAAGGAGCTGTAAGTTAATGTGGTGAGAAATGATGTGTCTGTGTCAGTGACCTCCCCGCGTTCTATGGTTTCGCCAATGATGAGATTCAGCATGGCTGGCTGTAACCCCAATTTACACAAGTCTCGGTTCAGAGGATTAAACCACCTGAAGGCAACGACATCAAGCAATGATTTCAAAAATGGAATGAATTTGGAGATCGATTCCATCCCGTTCAAAGTAACAGAGCAGAAAATATTAGAGAGAGAGAGAGAGAGAGAGAGAGAGAGAGAGAGAAGGTGTGGTTTGAAACCCAGATTATTATCGCTCCTCATATGATATGATGCAGAATTGTGTTGCATTAACCTTCAGGTAACAGAATTTCTTCATGTAAAACCTGGGAAGGTATCATCTGGTTCAGATTTCTTCGAGAAATTTCCCATTGACCATAGCTAAACTGGCTAAATTCGTCCTTTCCTGCTCGCATTCAGGGATCTGCTTTTGTAAGGACAAAGTTGAAAAATCTCTTGACCGGTACCAGCGTTGAGAAGACATTTCGAGCTGGGGAAACGGTATTACTTCTGATATTAAACATGTGCTGGTTGTCGATGAAAATAACCGTACAACATTGAACCAAATCGGTTCCTCTCCCCATCAGGTGACCTTGGCAGATGTCTACAAGAGCGATGTGCAATACACTTATAAAGACGGCCCAGATTTTGTTTTCATGGTAGTATTTTCATACAATATATTGGAGTCCTCCTCCTTCATAGCCACAGAGAGGAATACATTTTTGTCGTTCGTTTGGACGTAGTTTTTTATTCTCAATGTGCTGTGCCATAAAGCTTCGATCTTGATGCTGTCAATTAGTGTAATGTAGAGACATATCGTCTCACGAGAACTATCAGCAATAATATCATCACAACTCAGAATATGGAATCCTTTGAAGAAGTTAAGGTGGGCGAAGCTGAAATGGGTATTATCAGTGCGCCATCATGATTATCACCGCCTGCAAGAACGTGCACGATTTTTGATGCCATACAAAAGGAACCTGCTCGTGATTATGGATACATCGTATAGCAAGCATAATATAGCATCTGTGAAGGTGCAAAATCCGTCTAGCTACTCATGCTCATACATTCATATGCCTAAACCAGGAGACAGCTGGAAGTGGATGAAAGAAGGCGAGACGGTGGGAGTCGTCACTTACAACGGACAGGTGATCCTGCTGTTGATCACTTTGTTTGAGACTGGGCATGTCGTCAGATGCGACCAGGACTCGAAACGGGCACAGCTATAAAACGCACTAGAAGACACGCTAGTAATGCTTTAAGTTATTTTGTCATTGTTGCTTGTTGTGCTGCAGGTGATTGGTGTGGATCTTCCCAAGACTGTTACCCTGAAGATCACATACTCAGGTGATAAAAGTGGTGATGATAATGATGATAATGACGGAAGTAGTGATGCTTAAATAATACTAGTTGGCAATCCCTGGTTGTAGGCTTTTCTTTCGTGTTTTCATTTTCCTTGCCATTTGTACTTGTCAAATGGCAGCGTATACTTAAGTTCGACCATTGTCCTCAGAGCCGGGAGTGAAAGGAAACACCGCAACTGGCGCAACAAAACCTGCCACTTTGGAAACTGGCGCAACCATCCAGGTCAAACATAGTAACAAGCTTCACATCATCATCATTATCATTATCATTATCATCATCCTGAAATCAAAGCGAAATCGGGTGTTTCTGACGGAATGATAGTTGTTTTTATGGGGACTGCAAGATTTTTGAATATTGCTTTACAAAAATTATATCTCAGTAGTATGAGTAATCATCATATTTGAGCGACATAAAGGCTTTGCTCATCTTATTCTTGTTTCAGGTCCCGATTTTCATCAAGGAGGGCGAATCGATTAAGATTGATTCTCGAAGTGGAGAGTATCTCAGCAGAGATAACGCGGCCTAAACATTGCATCTACAATATGATGCTTAGTCGTGGTTCTGAGAGATGCAGCATTTTAAGTGTGCGTTCAAATCATAAATGACATCAACAATCGGAGAAAATTTTTGTGACATTGCTTTAGTTTCTCATCTCCCCTCCATATTGCAGCATGGGTATGTTGTTGTTTAGATATATGTCGCATCGTGGCTCAACCATTTGCGCTGCGCCTGTGTCGCAAGCAACGTGCACATTGCACACCAACGAAGCCAGTCTTCGTTCTAGCTCATTGCTCATGTTCGCTGCTCCGTGCTGAGTACAGTAGCAAGTTCGCGCGAGTTGCAACATGTCACATACAAATCTGTGTTTAGTTGCTCTAGATGGAACAACATGAATACATGCTAGCATGCCTAGATGTGTGCAAAGGTTGTTTTTGTGGAAAGCTAGCTAGCTAGGGCCAGAGTTTAGAGAAACATCTTCTTCGAAGTGGTCTGCAGAATAGTTTTGTAGCATTGATCATCCTGGCTGTTGTGATTTGACATGAACACGTAGACGATGATTCGCATTTGCATAGGATTCTGTCGCGAAATCCGACAAAGTACCCACACGCAAGTTTTGCTACGCTCAGAAAATCTTTGGTACACGCTTCCATTTGTTGTGGCGCGCGAACTTCTCCACTGGCTTTGTTGCCCCAAAAAAGGAGCAGCCACAATTCAGGCATGCCGCTCTTCCGCAGATGCATCCCGGCGTTGTGGAACTGTAGCCTGTCGGGGGATTTTCCAAGTAAGCTGTTAACCTCAGAATGTCAAGGAGCAATTCGAGACGCTTACTCCAAGGACAGAAAGCCCTGTACGTACTCCTTAGTGACGAACTTCTCATTCTCGGGCTGCTCACTCTGACCATATTCTTGACTGTTACGGCGAGAGAGACCCCTGCTTTTGGCAGTGATGCTAGCCCCGATCCAAAATCCTTTTTGCCTCCTCTTTTAGCAATTTTCCCTCTTCTCTTTTCATTCCTAGTCTTACTGTTCTTCTTCTTATGACGAGGAGCAGAGAAATTAAGGGGCACCGAATCTTCAGCTTGCGGTTGATCGAGCTGTGCTCAAGGAATCCTTATTAGTCTTGGTCTCGTCATGAGTCTTCTTGTGTTCACGGGTTGAGTGATTGGAACATCCAGTGTTATCATTCAAGACATTGCTTAGACTTCAAATGTGGCGTAGATCAATCTGCGGGTGGATTTTCCCCTTGAGCACGAATCGAATTACAGGTTGAAATTCCAAAGGCCGAGTCCTCTGTAACAGCACCCCCGTCAAGGGACGCGGAACGTGGCCTTGAAGAGTGCTGCAGTGGATCGCACGGAACGATGAATGAATGAATAAAGGAAGCAGTTTCATAAGACTGAATGAATGAATGAATGAATGAATGAAGCGGCTTTACAGAAGCAGCCTGACTCGCAGGAGGAGGCCACGCTTCAATCCTTCTCGCTCTGTTTAGCGAGCCGAAGTAACATGATAGAAGCCGTTTTTACAGCTGCGACTAACACAATCTTTAGAAAATCGACATTATTATTTGACAAAAGGTCACGTCGTTGGGCCAAAATCGCCTGTGTTTTCTTGATCAATGGACGACGAATATATTTTTCACGATTTCTCTCTGCAACCCTCTAGACTACTACTAGATCTACTACTACTCTCCCGAACCCCTGCCACGTGGCACTACCCCATATAACAGCCACCGATGAAAGTTTTCAAAGAGAGGAGAAAATCGTTTAGGCAGTGGATAGGACCATTTGGTTGCTGCTATTATACCTTAGCTTTTGTCGTATTATTGTTATCGAATCACCAACCACCACCCCCTCCCCTATCTTCCCTGCTACCTATGTATAAATACCTACTTACCTACCTCAGGGCCTTTTCTCTTTTTGGCTGTCCTCCAGCATGCCGCGGGTAGAAGCACTCTCTATACGGTACCCAAAACAGGACGACTTCGTACACTACCTCTCCATAGCTACTCTTCTCCACAACTTTCTGCTCGGTTTACCTCTTTCATGAGGAAATCTACCGGCGCATCATCACCACCATCTTCTTCGAGGCAAAAGTCAATCCGCTGCAGTAGCAGCACCAGGACTGCAGATGAATCAGGTGGTGCTAGGAGTGGTGCCTGTGAAAGATTGCTTGAGCA